>CAUYLG010072217.1:0-23642 GCA_963573385.1 Cacajao melanocephalus
ATCTCTCAGTCTAAAGTCATTTCTTAGGTGACAATGGTCCACATGCAATGCCATCTACTGCAATACTTATTTAAAAGGGCCTCCATTCTAAAGTAACCACCAGAAAATTCACATGTTCCAGACGGACCAGGGTCCCAGGTTCCAAATGGAGAACAGAGTGTTCGCTGCCCCACTACAGTTAGAGCACACTGATGTTCTATAATAATCTACTGGGAGTGCCAATGACAATCACCAACATATTAAGCACTACATGTTCTGCACTTTGCAAAGCATAGATCTTTATTCTTCTTCTGCATTAGTTCATATTTGTTTATATTTTTAGTTTGTGTGATGCTTGGTGATGCCTAAAGTTATCCACTGCATGAAGAGGGATGTGCTCCTCCTAAAACTAATTCCAACTCCTGTGAACTCCAACAGAACATTCATATAGATATTTTTCTTTTATTTCATTTTTTATATCAAAAAATCCTTTCCCATACACTCTTTTCTCTAGTACTGTCATTTATTTACATTTCAAAATACATTCATATCAAGCATTACTAGGTTTTAATTAAAACTTATGTATAAGGCCGGGGCAGTGGCTCATGCCTGCAATGTTTATAGACCATATCTGTTTTTTCTCAACCATTGTTTGTATTCTGCCTGGTAGACAGTAAGCACTAAATAAATATCCGTGAATGAATAAATGAATGAGCAAATGAGTGAATGAATGGCCAGATATAAATTTTAGGTATTTGATGTGTAACAATTAGTTTGATTTGAGGAGTTCAAAGGCAGCAAGAAGACTAGGTGGCAATTGCACCCAGCCAGATGAGAGATGACGTGTGTGGCGATGGTGAAGGTAGCGAGGAGATGGAAGCACGTTCCTAGTTTACAGGAGAGAGGGCAGTTCATTCAGAGTAGAAATGCCCTGCAAAGATCTTTAGGCTCTCGCACTCACAGGATTTGGAGACTGACTGGACTCCAGCTTTCTGGGTGGGTGACAGTGTATTGATGCTGTCACCAACTAAGTCTGGGAATACAGGAGAAAATTCATCTTTGAGCACTCCACTACCGGATTAATCTTCCTCAAACACCATTCTCATTATGTAACTCTCAAGATCAAGAATTCATAGTGACCCTCTTCTGTGCCACAAGACAAATACAGAGGTTTTATTTTGGTATCCGAATAACTTATTTTGGCATTCAATGATTTGGTACCTTCTCCCCGATCCCAACTGGATTATAAACCCTTTAAGGGCTGGGAGCATGTCACATAGTTTTTTGTTCTTGTTGTTCTTGTTGTTCTTGTAGTACCTAACATAGTGCCAGGTGAGTAGGATGTGTGTAATACTCTTGGTTTAAAGGACTTGAAAACTGTTATATAATGATGCCTTTGAAATTCATGATTATGAGTATGGGGTAATTTAGGAAAATAATGTAACTTGCCTTTACCTGAATTTATGTTACAATTCATAATAGCAATCATTTATATAGTGAATTTCATGTGCTACATATTAATTTTAAATGCTTTACATTGATGAACTCCTTTAATTCTTACAACAACCCTGTAAGATAGACACTATTATCATTTTCATTTCATAGATGAAGACACTGGGAAGTTAAGAACATTGGTTAAAGTTGCATAGGTAGTAAGTGTAGAGAGTTTGGATTTGGACATAAGCAAGTCTGGCTGAAATGTTCACTTAACTATCACATCATATACAGCATCTTGTAGATAACGCAGGACCATTGATGATTATAGTTACAAGATAAGTAGTTATCTCATTTATCAAAGATGAAAACACAACTAAATGCTAAAAAAAGGGTAATCAAAATCTATAGTGCCTTTGAGCAAATATATTTCCTAGTTTTCCATCATGTTATGCTCATGCTTAGGATTATTAAAAATGGTAAAGATTTAAGAAGTGCTTTTGCATCTATAACTCATTTGATTCTCACAAAAAGTTGTGCCATTGTGGGCAAATTTGTAAGGCACCCCCCCTTTCTTTTGAGATGGAGTCTAGCTCTGACACCCAGGCTGGAGTGCAATGGCATGATCTTGGCTCACTGCAACCTCCACCTCCTGGGTTCAAGCGATTCTCCTGCCTCAGCCTCCTGAGTAGCTGGGATTACAGGCATGAGCCACCATGCCTGGCTAATTTTTGTATTTTTAGTAGAGACGGGGTTTCACCATGTTGGTTAGGCTAGTCTAGAACTCCTGACCTCATGATCCACCTGCCTGGGCCTCCCAAAGTGCTGGGACTACAGGTGTGAGCCACCATGCCCAGCCTTTTACGCTCTATTTTTAAGGGGAATGTGACATACCAGAGCTGGAAGAGTCAAGTTTTCTAGTCCAGTGTTTCCACAGGATTTGAGATTGGGTATCTAACCTGAACTCTTTCAACAAGAGCACATCTTTCAGGAAACAAGCTGTACGATCCAGTGTTACCACACGTGTAGGAAATATTGAACTTCAGATTGAGATCTCCTAGGTCAGATGTGCATGTGTAAACCACTGAGACTTTGTAAGAATACTTGCTAAAATGTTTTATTCAAAATACTCCTACACAATCTTTTAAAAATTTGAAACAATTTACTGTTTATATCCTAATTCTTAGGAGCTTTTTTTAAAAAAAAAGCAGTGGAAAGTTTCGTAACTTAATAATTATAGTTTTTACCATCTTGCTGAATTACCAAATAATAATTATTGCTATCAAACGGTTGTGATTTGGTAACTTGTATTTGATCTATTAATTCACTAAAAGTGAATCTAGGCCTATAGATTTACCAAAGTAGGAGGAGAATAGTAACAAGAATCCGTCACTTAGAGTTGTTCTCAGGATTGGCTGTGTGTGTTAATTTGCAAAATGCTTCAAACAGCTCCCGATCTGTAGCAAATACTCAGTAAATTTAAATTATTATTTTTATTAACATTATTATTGACATAAGTACTAATGGTCCATATCAATTGTCTTTTCAGGACAGTATTCCAGTATTAAACAGTGACACCAAGAGCTGTTTTATGGAAGACCCATGTCCCCAACTATTTCCTCAGAGCTCTTTTGGGATCTTTCACATATTATTTTCTCTTAAGTCCTTACCAAACCCACTGCACTATCCTCGGCCACTGTCAGGGCCTTATCTTTCTCTCTGTTAGATAAAAGTAGTAGTTTTTTTCCTCCAGTGTTATCTTCTAAGCGACATATTGAAAACTTAGTGGAAAGTTGAAGTCTGGAGTCAAATAAAGATCTAGTAGTGGTATGAAAAGCCACTTTTATTTTATTGCTCTTGTCTACCAGCTAACAACTTATTGATAAAGAAGATAAAAATTTTAGTGATCTTTATCAAGTGTACCCTATAAGATTGATGCCCCTGTGTTTAACCTTATTTTGTGGTGATGGCCACAGTACTTTGTCATTATGTCACCTGACACCATTTTTTTTTTTAACAGATCAGGAAATAAACTATTCAAAACAAAGAAAATCCACAAGAAAAAGATTTTGACTCATGAAAGGGGTACCCCTAACTTTCCCTGGTGGGTAAAATGAATCATTGTTAGGTAATGACCTCAGGACAGGCTTTTTAAAACAAAACAATATTTTCATTTTCCTTTTTCTTTGAATTTCACTGTTACAGATTTGTGGTTATAATGAAACATCTCTCCTATTTATTTCAGAGCTGTCTTCTGAGACTAGAGCCATTTCTGTGCCAAAGCTACAAACCTCAAAGATGCCTGGCTGGACCCACTGGGAAATTCGTGTGAATAAATGAGCTAAGATACTGTTGTGTTCTGGATGACCAGTGGGAAAATGGTCAAGATTCCTCCTAGTTCTTGGAAATTTTTCTTTCCTTCCCACCTTCCTGCCCTTGTCCCATTTTTCTAGTTTTACCTTCCTCTGTCTGTTTTCTTTTCACTGCATATTGTCTTCTATTTTCACTTCTTTTCCCCTAGCTTCCCTCCATTCCTTTACCTTGACCCTTTCACCCTGATTTCTTCTCACTATTATTTATTTCCACCTAGGAAATTCTATGGCAGCTTGTAAATTCAAAATACAAACCATTACTGATAAGACTAAGAGACTAAAGCTCAAACGTGTAATCAGGTAATCTGTCCTTGCATGCTTGCCCTGTTTCCTTCCCTAAGGATTCAGGTCCACCATAGCTCTTGGCTCCTGGCTCCCTGTCACATTTACGGTGTTGTTCCTAGGCCTACCCCTTTATACTTTGCGCCTGTATGCAGTCTTTCCCTTTCTTACCTTTAGCTCACTCTACCAGACTCTGGTCTGGGTTTGCACTGCTGCATCTGCTCTTTGTCAGCTTTGTGACACCTTCTGTGTCCTGCCTCTATCTAACTGTCCTCGAGTGAGCCCTACAATGGGCCTGCTTCAAGGATGGCATGGTTATCTCTCCAGCTCATTCCTTCTCTACATTTGCTAGGTTGGTGTCGTATCCTAGGCTGAATGGCTCAAGTATTAATTTATTATAATATTTATTCATTCAACAAAAATGTATCAAGCTCTGTACATGATAATAAAGATAAAGGTATCAGACCTTTTCTTTTCACATATTAATTTTTTTTCTTGAGTTTCTTAAATTCTACTGAATCTAGGAAAGCAACTATTGTTATACATTTCATCTAACACCTTTCAAATAACACTGGGTAATTAATTTGTATGCAAAATTAAATCTAGCGGGCATTTTAAATTGAAGTATAATTTACATGGCACCAAACTCTGACTCACCTTGTTTCGTTGGCTGTAAGTATGATGTCCTTATAAAATTAAACAAAACAAAACTGAATGATTAACAGAGTTCTCCATTTTTGATTCAGACTTTTTGATCCTGTTTAGGTCTGAAGCCTTATACAGACACAATGAGAATTTAGTAATAATAAGTACATTGCCCCAGTTGCCATTTGGTGGTTGTATGTGTTTACCAAAATGGAAAAAAAAAACAAGAACAAACTACGCAAAACATATGGAAAAAAGTCACGTAGTCACAAAAAAATAAAGTTTCAAAAGCAATGTATGTTGAAGTTAGGACAAATATCTAACACATGCAGGGCTTAAAACTTAGATGGTGGGCTGAGAAGTGCAGCAAACCACCATGGCACATATATACTTATGTAACAAACCTGCACATTCTGCACATGTATCCCGGACCTTAAAGTGAAAAAAAAAAAAAAAAGGGACCAGGTGTGGTGGCTCACACCTATAATCCCAGCACTTGGGAGGCCAAGGCAGACAGATCACCTGAGATCAGGAGCTCGAGACCAGCCTGGACAATATGGTGAAACTCCATCTCTACTAAAAGTACAAAAATTAGCCAGGCATGGTGGCACGTGCCTGTAATCCCAGCTACTTGGGAGGCTGAGGCAGGAGAATCACTTTAACCCTTGAGGCAGAGTTTGCAATGAGCCAAGATCGCCCCACTGCACTCCAGCCTGGGGCGACAAGAGCGAGACTGTCTCAAAAACAAAAACAACAACAACAATGTATGTTGAAGTGAATGGAAAAGAGATTAAGAGCCTTGTTGAGTCAAAAAAAATTATAGCTTTTTATGTAACTCACAGTCAAAAACAATGCTCAACATTCCTTCTGTTTTTATGACTTCAACCCTCAACTATGCCAGTCTTATCATTTAATATTAGTATGTTAACAGTAATAATGATGTCACTAAATTAAGGGTATATACAGTTATAAGCACGATTCAGTTTTAACTTGGTTTTCTTTTCAGATAATTTTGAACAACCAGTGTTTCTATTTGCAAAGTAATTCACAGATGTGAGTAATTGATATATTATTTGTAGTAACACTCTCCTTTTCGAGACAAGTACTCTAATTAAAATCAAGCAGACAGCATGGAATCACGCTAGCTCCAGCAAAATGAGCACTTCGGAAAATGCATCCTAAGTGAGAAAATGAGATTTCCTTGAGTCTGGTGTCTTTTGTGCTTCTGTGCAAAAGCACATCGCTTAGGACATTGAACAGAGATGTTACACTACATCTCTGTTCTCAAAGCTAAAAATAAGCAGTTTCTAAATTTCCCACTAAATCATTCTGAATAAAGCTGAAGATGTAAAATGCAGCATCTTCTCTTAATGAACTCTTAAGGGTAAAGAATTAATGTGAACTGAGCCTCTGTAATGTGTACTATTTTATTTATTCCTTTAACACGCTGTGGTAGACGTTAGTGACCCTGTTTCACTGGTGAGGACGTCAGAGCTCCAAGAGGTTAGGTCAGTTGTCCAGGGTTGTGGTGGCAGAGATGCTATTCAAACCTATGTCTGCTGACTCCCAAACCCATGCTTATTTCACTATATATTGTATTACTTTCTCCCATTTGTGTTTGAGTTGATAGAATAAAAAATCACTCTGTCATCCATAGTTGCTACAAAGTGTTTCCACGGGCAGGGGCTGAGGACAGCCTTACAACCTCCTCTCTGGAGGAGTTCTTTCCAAAGTGCCCGTTCAGAAAACAACGGCCACAAGACTGGAAATCAGCAGCACCAGACAGGCACAGGAACAATGGAAGAGGGGTATAGCTGAGACCCATTTTTGACACTGTCAGAGTAGCGCAGTTGGAAGCTGGTTGGAAAGCCAGGAGGGTGCTTTAGAACAGGGGCAGATGAAGAAAGGGGTGGGGGACAGAGAGAGAGAGGAGGAGAGAGGCAGGTAATACAGAATTAAGGGACGGAGAAAGTGGCTTGAAGGTGAAGAGGGTAAGTGGTTAGAGAAGGGAGAGTGGATGAGGATTATCAGAAGGCACAAGGAGGACTTTGTGGTGAGAGCAGAGGGTGGAGGGCAAGGCACAGATGAGACGGGAAGGAACTTTGCATAAAGAACGAATGAAAGAATAAGTGCAGTTTTATCTTCATTAGAAGTGGAAGTTTGTCTTATGTGACAGGTTGTTCCAACCCATTGTGTTGGGCAAAGATATTGGATTATCTCAACTGTTTACCATTAGAAATGTGTAGATTCCTGGGGCCACTTTATAGCAAATGCTCCCTAATCCGCCCAAGCTTGTGGAATTCATTGTATGCAGTGGTGTGGTGAAGTGAAAACAGCATGTATTGAAAATGCCCTAACTTCTGATCAATTAACCAGAATCCTCCCAATTTAAGAGCATACATAGATAAAAAATGATTTTTCAAAGTGTAGATAACTTAGCTCTGGGAGCCAACTATATGTGATTCATAGATTTCCTGGAGGTGAATTATACTTTAAAATGTAACACGTAGATTCATCACCAGGTCCTAGAGTCCTGTTTAAGTTTGCTGGAAAGGTTGGCAGACTTCCTTCCATACCCAAAGGTCACATTGGGTTCACAGCTCATTTCTTGGAGATTTGCAAGCCTTTCAGCAATGCTGAATTGGATTTCAGTTGAATTGCATGCGAACTTGGCCCAAGTTTCAAGGGAACATTGGGTATTTCTTTCAGGTAGAAACCAGGTGAAACTCAAAGGGTCCAAAGTGGGTTTTGCTTTGAGTTTCCTTTTGGTTCTGCTTGAACTTGACACTCAAAGTGAAACTCAGGAGATCTGAACCTCTTGCAAACTCAGGCTCAAAGGGAGGTTTTTGGAAGCAGAACTTGCATGCTGAAAACGCTGAGCTAACAGTACAAATTGGTGCTTCAGTTTGCTCTGCCCAAACCTCTGAAGAGGGTTTCATCTGGAAAAAGAAGGTTTCCTGTGGCACGTGTAGAGTTTAGGAAAGCTTTGCAAGAGGACTTTGGGCTTGCTGATAGATTGTCTGCAGCAAATTCCTGTAATGCCAGATTGCCAACCAGAGTCCTCTAAGTAGCCTATGGAATGGATCAACCAAGTACCTATATCACATCCTTGAATTTACATTAAAGACATCTTGTTTAATTCAAATGAAATCATGAATGTATTACCTGGATAGTTGACCTCAGTGACATAAAAATATAATC
The DNA here is from genome assembly GCA_963573385.1 of Cacajao melanocephalus. NCBI lineage: Eukaryota > Metazoa > Chordata > Mammalia > Primates > Pitheciidae > Cacajao > Cacajao melanocephalus. Next base: position 7,914 of record CAUYLG010072217.1, read on the forward strand.
TTATTTGTGAAAATGAATAACTGGAAAGAAAACCCTAAGCGTCCTCCCCCACCGTCCCCGCCTCCGTTAAACACATCCATAAAGACCAACATACAACTGTCGTTAGAAGGTAAAGGCACAATAAGCATATAGAGGACCCAATTTCCAAGACATTTTATGAGATATTCTTTTGACCTGAATAGGGGTTGGCGGTAGGGCAGAGGGAATCTAATTTAGTTTTGGCAAACAAGCGTGAATACTAAATTAAACTTAACAGAAATGAGGGGTTTTTTGAGAAAGGAAACAGGCTGGCAGAATTTTGGCATATCAACAAAAGGAAATCACACAAAGAGAAAAGGATTAGTCAAAATAAAGATCAAATGAAGATCAAAAATAAATTGGCTTCGACCCAGGAAACATTTGTTACATTTTACAAGCAGGTCTTTCCTTCCCCAGTGTGAAGAACAGAGGAACCACCTGATCTTCCCTTAAAGGTCACTGAGCACCCCGCATACCCGTGATGAAATGCTCCTGGAACCCCTGAGAAAGCTCAGCACAGGTGCGGTATTGGAAAAAAAAAAGAGTTATCTTCCTACAGGCATAAATGACATAAAGCCAATGAATATTGGTAAGCAGATTCTAAGAAAGTGATGGACCAAGTATCTATGCTTCCCAAATACTTGCACAGTGACTACTTTAACATAATGAACAAACAATAACTATCTAGCCATCTAATCTTTCTATATGTTACACATCCTGAAAGATAGTGAACTTTTTCAGTCTCAAAGGATCTTGTTTGATGCATCATTATAACCAAGGTCACATAATATGTGAGGGCCCGCACAAAATGAAAATGCAGGATCCCTTGTTCCAAAAGCAGGAAAAAGTGCAGTAAAAGGTACTAAATGTAAGACTTTTTCCTTTCTGCTAGGGATTCTCTCTCCACTTAAAGTGTTGTTTATTTTCTAATTAATGTGATTCTAAGTAAAGAAAAATTAAAACCTGATATCATTAGCATTAATTTTACTGCTTATTTTTATTTTGTGCATAACTAGTATTACATGCAAATGTAAGAGCACTGTTTTATTATCGCAGAATTACCGAAATTGCACAATTTGTACTTTGTAGTTCACACATACATATGCATTTCATTCTTACCAGAACAGTGGAAATGTTTCGCAAAATGAACTCAACTGTTTTCATTTCACTCCTTGATATGCATACATTGTGCCAACACTCTCTACCTTCAGCTTACTGATGAGTAAGGAAGGCTTGAAAGAAAAAGGAATTATGGGTGGCCCTATCTGTTCCTAACACAGAGGATTTATAGAAGGCTTTGCTGGAGAAAATTACATCTGAAGACAGTAGAAGCAAAATATAGATGTGAGAATTTCAGTATAATAGTCTGGTAAAGAGCAGGATTACTGCATGAGGTTTAATACACTTTAGCACAACGGATGGTTTTATTTTTTTCTTTGGTTTTGCATCTTTTGGATTCTCTGTAATTAATTGACACATTTTGTAAGTGAGGTATTCAGACTCATCATGAGCATTAGATCACCTCCACCAAGTGTCAGTGTCATTCAGAAACTTCCATCTTAGGTCAGAGATTATAAACCCAATCCTGACTAAGCCATTCACACAAACATTCACAATATGTAGGCAGTCCCAATACATTTTCTAAAACAATGTCTAAAAATAAATTCTACAAGGAACACAATATTTTAGACTCTGCAGAGGAGCTAAAAATGGAATGCTGCTGGACACTGAAATATTATTTCATTTTGAAAGATGATTTTCTGTGAAATCAAATTCTGAGGTCCTTGTGGTACTATAATTATCCTACCCAATTAAAGATCAAGGAGGCCCTAATTGTAGGAAACCATTAGCTTTTGTGCTTTTGTGTGATTTGTACTTTTTTTTAATAGATGAGGACATACAAATAAGATCCTAATATATCCTTAACAAGAGTGTTGCATATTAACTTCTGAATTTGAAATGCATTTACCCTTCATGTTGTTTTATTATTTTGCAAATAAACACACACAAATTGTTTATAAACACATTCACTCATTTCACTGGTATATGCAAGTAAGTAGATATGTAGATATATAAACTTAAGGAGTTATACAAGGATAGATAAATCAGGTGAGTGTGAGCAGGAAGGGAAACAAATTCTCAAGGCGTATACTGCAGTGTCTCTTCAGATTCCTTGGTGGTCTTGGATAGCTGCGCCATGAAAAGAGCTGATAGACCAGCGTAGCATTGAGCCATGAAGCCTGGAGCCATCTCTTAGGGAAATGCCTGAGCAGAACCTGAAGAAATGATGGCCTGCACGTTTTTACTGGAGGCATAAGTCAGAAAGCCAGTGCAGAAAAACACTGTTTTTCTTCTTAACCATTCAATTATAGTTAAATAGATTATCTTTTAATACAAAAATGAAAAAGAAAAGAGGAGAAGGAAGGCTGATCTGCCAATTATGTGAGAGCACGTTTATACTCAGGGTATGGGCCCAGTCAGTGTTGTACCCTTGATGGCTACAGATATTCCCCTAAATCATAACCTCAGAGCTGTGCTTCATTAGTCATATGGAGAATCACAGAAGAAAATGTGGGTTAGCTTGTGCAAATGAAACACGACTCCAGGAAAAAACAGCGCAACGTGCGTGCCCTGGAGACCAAGGTTCAGAAACATTTTACACAAGGGAGAAACATTTTATAAACAGCAAATGCTGTATGCTTTGGAGTTGTCTTAATAGTAGAAGCGGCTTTTCACTCTCATTCAGTATCCCTTGTGACCAAGCATCTGGTCCTTACCTACATACAGCAATGACCACAAATCCTATATTTAGTAGATCTATACTTACTTGATACTTAGAAAAACAAGGTGCCTATTTGAATTTTTATTTATTATGATCTAGAACTCACATAGATTATCTGCTTTACTTTTGCCATTACAGGTCTGAAGGGAAAAAAGTTTAATTTTGATAGACATTTTTGGATTAGACTTCCAGGAGTATTTTATATTTTGTGATCCTCTTTTTCTTTTTGTAAATTTCTTTATGGGAAAGACAAGCCTCAAAAACCAAGTGGTTATGGTCTGTTTTCTTAGACTTGCCTGGCAGTGCCTACTCATTTCTTCACAGCTGGACCTAAATGCCACTGATAATGGCATAGCCATAAGTAACAGAGCAAGGGAAATGTCAACCAGATTAATTTGAATCAGCCCAAGGCTGCCTTTCGTCCTAAATTTTTTCACTGATATGTTTTTTAAATATTAGAAAGAAAAATTGAGCAAATACATTTATTTTATTTATTGATTTATTTTTATTTCAGTTGTTTTTTGAGGAACAGGTGGTGCTTGGTTACATGAATAATTTCTTTTGTGGTGATTTGTGAGATTTTGGTGCACCCATCCCCAGAGCAGTATACACTGTACCCAATGTACAGTCTTTTATCCCTGGTCACCTCCCACCCTTTCCCCTGAGACCTGAAAGTCTAACATATCATTCTTATGCTTTTGTATCCTCATAGCTTAGCTCCCACATATAAGTGAGAACATATGATGTTTGGTTTTTCCATTCCTGAGATACTTTACTTAGAATAATAGTCTCCAATTCCATCCCAGGTGCTGTGAATGCCATTATTTTGTTCCTTTTTATGGCTGAGTCATATTTCATCGCATATATATGTCACATTTTCTTTATCCACTTTTTGATTGATGGGCATTTGGGTTGGTTCCATATTTTTGCAATTGCGAATTGTGCTGCTGTAAACATCCATGTGGATGTGTTTTTGTTTGCTTGCTTGTTTGTTCTTGCAGAATGACTTCTCTTCCTCTGGGTAGATACCTACTAGTGGAATTGCTGGATCAAACAGATCTACTTTTAGTTATTTAAAGAATCTCTACACTGTTTTTCATAGTGATTGTACTAGTTGACATTCCCACCAACAGTGTAAAAGGGTTCCCTTTTCACCACATCCACACCAACATATATTCTTTTTTGATTATGACCATTCCTGAAGGATTGAGGTGGTATCACATTGTGGTTTTGATTTGCAATTCCCTGATCATTAGTGATGTGGAGCATTTTTCCATATGTTTGTTGGTCATTTGTATGTCTTCTTTTGAGAATTGTCTATGCATGTCCTTAGCCCGCTTCTTGATGGGATTATTTTATTTCTTGCTAATTTGTTTGAGTTCTTTTAGATTAGAGATATTAGTTCTTTGTCAGATGTAGAGATTGTGAAGATTTTCTCCTGCTCTGTGGGTTGTCTGTTAACTCTGCCGATTATTTCTTTTGCTGTGCGGAAGCATTTTAGTTTAACTAAGTCCCATCTATTTATCTTTGTTTTTATTGCATTTGCTTTTGGGTTCTTGGTCATGAACTCTTTGTCTAAGCCAATGACTGGAAGGGTTTTTCCAATGTTATCTTCTAGAGTATTTATGCTTTCTGGTCTTAGATTTAAATCTTTGATCCATCCTGAGTTGATTTTGGTATAAGGTGAGAGACGAGGATCCAGTTTCATTCTTATACATGTGGCTAGCTAGTTATCCCAGCACCATCTGTTGAATAGCATGTCCTTTCCCCACTTTATGTTTTTGTTTGCTTTGCCAAAGATCAGTTGATTGTTAAGTATTTGGCTTTATTTCTGGGTTCTCTATTCTGTTCCTCTGGTCTATGTGCCTACTTTTATACCAGTACCATGCTATTTTGGTGACTGTGGCCTTATCGTATAGTTTGAAGTCAGAAGTCAGGCAACACGATGCCTCCAGATTTGTTCTTTTTGCCTAGTCTGAGCAAATGCATTTCTGTTTTTTAAGACAGACTTTCACTCTTGCTGCCCAGGCTGGAGTGCAATGGTGTGATCTCGGCTCACTACAACCTTCACCTCCCAGGTTCAAGCGATTCTCCTGCCTCAGCGCCTCAAGAAGCTGGAATTACAGGCATGCACCACCACACCCAGCTAATTTTATATTTTTAGTAGAGATGGGGTTTCACCATGTTGGTCAGGCTGGTCTCAACCTCCTGACCTCAGGTGATCCATCAGCCTTGGCCTCCCAAAGTGCTAGGTTTACAGATAAGAGCCACTGTGCCCAGCCTGCATTTTAAATATTATCATAAAAATAGCTTTGACCTCATGGACCCCAGAAAGGGGCTCAGATCTCAGATCACACTTTGAGAGCCACTGCAGTGAAGTCGTTATTTCCGTTATCTGATTGACATTAATACAATTATAGGTAGTAGCATATTATATACTTCATCCTCACCTTGCTTATTTTCCACTCAACGATGTAGTCTAAAGATCTTTCCACACAAATACAAGGAAAGCTTCCTCACTTGCTTTTGTGATGATCTGTTTTCCCACTGTCTGTGTTGAGTATAACTGATTTTAGCAGTTCTCCTTTGAATTCCCCCTGCCTCATTTAAATTTCTTTTCTATAATAAATAATAATGTAATGGACAGCCTTGTAAATACGGGATTTTACATACAGGCAGGTGTATTTGTGAGAAAACACTGCAGCAGTAGGGTGCAACTTGCAGTTTCTCGGAACTGGCCAAATTGCCCTTCGTGGAGGTCGCTCTGCTTTGTGCACCCACCCTGAGCAGGCCTCCTCCCCCAACTTGCTGGTGGAAACTTTGCCAATCTGGCAGGTGAACAATGTTATCTTAGTGTAATTTTCATGTCTGCTCAATTTCTAGTGGCTTGTAAAGTACTAAGGATGGCATGGAGGGACTTTTAGAGTATTGCCCTTACTACAAGCTTTAAGTGCTTTATCTTAATTTGTCATTTGTCTGTATATTTGTTTGTGGTGTCTTTTGCCATGTTGCATTTTTCTATTTTTATACAGTCTATTTAATCAGTCTTTAAAAAAAAAATTCTTGGCTTTCAGATTTTGAGACCTGATTTAGAAAGGCCTTTTCTACTCCAAAGTTGTAAAGAAATGCACAAATATTTTCTTTTTCTGTCTTTACCTTCTTGTATCATAGTGCACATTAAATTGTTGACACACGTAGAGTACCTGGATATATATTTAAAAGATGAATCCAATTTAGTACTTTTCTATGTCTTATCCAATTTCCCCACACCATATATTTATTGAAAAGCCCATGTTTTCCAGGCTGAATTGAGAAGGAACATTTATTATGTCATAAATTTCTAATTCTATTTGGTTTCAGTAGTATATAAACAAAAAACACAAACTTCATAAAGTAGTAGGATTTATTCCAGCAATGCAAGAATCATTCAGCATTAGAAAATGCAGTTATAGGCCAGACATGGTGGCTTATGCCTGTAATCCCAGCACTTTGGGAGGACAAGGTAGGTGGATCGCTTGAGGTCAAGAGTTTGAGACCAGCCTGGCCAACATGGTGAAACCCTGTCTCTCCTAAAAATACAAAAATTAGCTGGGCATGGTGGCACATGCCTGTAATCCCAGCTACTAGGGAGGCTGAGGCAGGAGAATCGCTTGAGCCTGGGAGGTGGAGGTTGCAGTGAGTCGAGATCGTACTGCAGCCTGGGAGACAGAATGAAATTCCATCTCAAAACAACAACAAAAGAAAAATGTAGTTATATAACTCATTAGATTAAAAGATATCATACCCACCGTGTTGATAAATGTCAGTAGTAGAGTCGAATTGACTGAGAGACCAAAGACACTTCCTGACAAATCAAAAAAATTTGCTTATCTAGAAGCTACAGAAGGAAGTCAGTGTGATCAGGATATACAGCAAAGAAGCCAGCAGCCTTCTTCAGTAACAGACTAGAGGTAACTGGCAGATGTGCAATAGCAGATAGTAAATCTAAAAGAGTAAGAGTCATATGAAAACTCCTAAAATTTCAACTGACCCCTTCCAAACCCAGCCTTATATTCATAAGACTGTGGCACTTCTCTTACAGACCAGAGTAGACAGGCGCAGAGAACCGTATCATCAGAGTTCAAAATAGCATCACTCTCAATGGAACCCAGTACATACTAGACTACCTGGCATGGTGCAGACACCGTGGCATATTTAGTATATTCATCCCCTCAGCCTCTTCAAGATGCACATCCTGTTCCAATTGTTTTCCTGAGCTTAGATCTGTGAAAGAAGAAAAACTGCCAGTTATTAACATCTTTGGGAATAATTTTACAACCTACAACCTCTTAGAACAGCTATTAAGACCAAATCTATAAAAAGAAAATATATATAACTATCTTAACAGTTATAAAAAATAGCATTTACTGGTAAACAATCAAGAACTTATAAAGATAGAAATAGTAATAGCATAGGACTTTACCAAGAACCTGTAGCAAACATTCTTTTGGTGAAATATCAGAATTCCTACAAATACAAGGATTTTTGCAAAACTACCGCCATTCAATATGTACTGAAGGTCCTGAAAAGTACTCTGAGAAAAAGAAATTAAAATATAAACATTAAAAGGGAAGGAACTAAAATTGCCACTTAAGGAGATAGAATCACCTATACAGATATTAAAAAGACTCAATAGATGAATTACAATAACAATATAAGAGTCTGTTAAGGTGGCCAGATACAAGATTAACATACAAAAATAAAGTGTTCTATGTACTAGATATAAGAAAATATAAAAAGGAAAGAGTCCCATTTACAGTGTCAACAATGAAAAATGAGATACTTGGTAATAATTATAATAATAAATCTTAATACACCTATAACAAAAAAAGATCAAACTTTTCTTAAGATTGTCAAAGAAGACTTTAAAAATGTAGAGATAAGCCATGTTCTTCAATGGAAAGACTCAATATAGTAAAAAAAATTTTAATTCTATAATTAATGTATAAGTTTAATGCAATCATAACTAAAATATTATCAAAGTTTTTAATAAAGTTTAATTCAGAAATTCCTCCATAAGATAATTCTAAAATTCACAGAGAAATTATGCAAAAACATTTAATAAATGATGGGGGAAAATCACAATCACTGGACCTTGCATTACTACATAGGAAAACATAAAGCTTTACTAATGAAAATAATATGATATGGGTACTGAAGTGGACGTAAAAAGAGAAAAGAATTGGTAGCCCAGAAGTCAACCTTACTTGTATATAAATATTGTAATTTAAATCTAAGGGGTAAGGGTAATGAATGCTTTGGGAAATTTAGAAAACGGTTTGTAAAAGAACAAGTTTTATAAAACATGGTTCCTATACGAAAGAAGTAAAGAGTTTAGTCATGTCCACATTTCCTCATTTTCTTCTCTCTCGTGACATGCACACTATTTTGAGGGAAAAAGTCTAGGCGTGGTGACTCACACCTGTAATCTCAGCACTTTGGGAGGCTGAGGTGGGTGGATTGACTAAGGTCTGGAGTTCGAGACCAGCCTGGCCAACATGGTGAAATCTCGTCTCTCCTAAAAATACAAAAATTACTCGAGTGTGGTTGTGGGCACTTGTAATCCCAGCTACTCAAGTAACTAAGGCAGAAGAATCACTTGAATCCAGGAGGCGGAGGTTGCGGTAAGCTGAGATCATGCCATTGGACTCCAGCCTGTGTAACAGAGTGAGACTTCGTCTCAAAACAAAATAAAACCAAATAGGACTCCTTAGTTATTCCAGGCAGAGGGTAATTTTCTCTTAATCCTGCATTTTGCAAACTACTAAGGGGAGTGCTGCCCCTCAAATATATCTCCCTCTGCAAATCCTAGACAATAGTCTGACAAGGCCTCCTTCTACCCTCACTGCTACTCCTTCTACCCTCAACTCCCCAGCTTACTTCCTTCAATCTCAGCCTTGGAATGGCCCCGTGAGGTCCGCTAGCTTCCCGTTGTTAGATCCCAGCCGGGGCAGCTGCCGAGCATCCCAGACTTGGTGTGACCATGAAGCTTTCTGGGGCTTCTCCTTATCCCTTCACCAGAACTGCTGCCCTGAGGCCCATCTTTGCTATGGGCAAAACTGCCCTTTGTCACTGTCACAATGGGTGCTCTTTTCCAGAGATGCAGAGATGACTCCTCTGCTTTCCTGCTTTTAGTAGGATGACAGAGAACAGAAGAGAAAAATTCGTCTCAGGGTCACACACTTTAAACTTCTCTGCTGTCTTCTCATAGATGGAAGAGAAAATTGAAGTCAGGTTTTTCTTCTCTTCCATTCTGAACCATGAAAATCTAAGGCTGTCAGGATGCAGCTCTCCTGGTAGAAATGCTTCTTGCTCATCCTGGAACAAGGAATTGAATTGGAAAGGTGTCTATCGATCATTCTACAGATATGTTTCAATGCAATAGGGGGAAGTCTCAACTCTGTCTTCTGATTCCCTGCCCCCACTTTCAACAAGCGCAGTAGTCCAACCTTTTAGCATAAGAAGAATAAACTTTCACCATGGTGAGCCCTGGCCTGGTCTTAGCCTCCCAGGGCACAAGTAAATCCCCTCTGTGAGTGTTTGGTTTAACCTGCGTATATTCTGCTGCTTATGTTAATGTGCATTTTATGTCATTACTGGTCTTTTAAAACCCTGCACCAGTTACCTGGAATAAATTAACACAGAATTTAAGAGTCCATTAATATTTCTTGAATATCTTCTGTCTGTCAAGAACTATAGTATCACCTTCTGATGTGAAGAGCTATGTGTAGCTCATTCAGGTAGAGATTCAAAGCAAAGAAATGAAAAGGAAAGAAAAAAAATGAAGAGTGGTGATCATTGGGTTGGCCAACATCTTCTGTCTTTCTCATTCTGCCTGTGCTTCTTCAGATGAGCTGCCTCCCAGTTGCTACACCCCCACAGCAGCTTGTCCCAGATGGCAGTAGCAGGAAGGGAGCTGGAATTACTCAACCCTGAAAGGCTTTCTCAATGTACGGGTGAATGGATGGGTGATCACATGTTTGTTTTACTATTTTTTTGGTGTTTTAGGGTGAAGAACAGAAACAATATGGCAATCGCCAATTTTGACTGGCAACACCACAGATCAAATTGTTTCTCTGCCCAAAAGCCTCCACTTTCTTTCTATCTATCTTGCAATATAATACAACACCATGATACAATAAAACAATACCTTCTTATTGTGGTCTACAAAGCCTTACAGGATCTCACTGCTACCCAATATTCTGACGCCACCTGCTGCCATTTCCTTCTTTCTCCCTATAATCTAGCCAGCAACATTAGCCTCTTTATTCTTTTCTAAATATGCTGGGCCACTCTTATCTGAGGGCCTTTGAACTTCCTCTTCCCTCTGCCTGGATCTCCCTCCCTCCAGATACTTACTAGGTTTTCTCCCTCATTGATTCAGCTCTCTGCTCAAGTGTCACTTTACGAAGAGCCTTTCCCTAGCCATGCTTTCTGAATTGGTTTCCCTCTCACCCCCATCACTCTTCCCATAACCAGCTTCACATTTTTATAGCACTTACCGTCTTTTCTTACATGTTTGTTTGTCCTTTGTCTCCTGCAGCCATAATATATAGACTTCATGAGCTCAGATTTTTGTCTATGGGCTATATCCCAACACTTAGAATAATACCTGGAACAAAGTTGGTATTCAAACATAGCAGATGCCATCATTGCCTCCTGGGTTCCTTGGACTGTATCATTCAAGCTTATTCTGGCCAACTTCAAACTACCTGTATCTGCATCTCCAAGCTCCAGGACACTTTCCAGAAATGATATATAAGACCATTCTACCTATTCTATCCATCAGGCTTGAGGATTTACAACCATCATTGCCACGGAGCAGCCCTCAATCCATGATTCTCATCATTTGATGCATAAATATTACAGCTGCCTTGTCCTTCAATGGAGGCGAATGGGAGTAAGGAAAAGAGGGGAGGGAAGTTGTTCTGAGACTTTGGTAGCTTTTTTTTTTTTTTTTTTGAGATGGAGTCTTGCTCTTGTCTCCCAGGCTGGAGTGCAATGGCACCGTCTTTGCTCACTGCAACCTTTGTCTCCTGGGTTCAAGCGATTCTCCTGCCTCACCCTCCTGAGTAGCTGGGATGACAGGCCCCTGCCACCATTCCCGGCTAATTTTTTTTTGTATTTTTAGTAGAGACAGGGTTTCACCATGTTGGCCAGGCTGGTCTCGAACTCCTGACCTCAAGTGATTTGCCCGCCTCAGCCTCCCAAAGTGTGGTAGCTGTCTTAACAATACACCTTTGTTGGCTGCCTTCTTTCCCTGCATCATTTCCCCCTCCCCTGCTGGCTTTTACTTCTCAAGACAATAATTCACTTTCAAATTCTTATCTCAAGATCTGTTTTGGGTGATCCAAACCAAGAAAATAAATATTTGTTATTGTTGAATAAAATATTCATAGCAGATTTTGGATACATGTGGAGAAAAAGGCAGGAGAGGGGACAGTTAGGGCACAGTTTCACAGATGGTGGAAAATTGGCTGAGCAGCAAGGAGAAGGAGCCATCACCAATCAGGAGGAGACACGTTGGTTGCATGAATAAGACTTCCAGTATGATGCTGAAAAAAAAAAGAAAGAAAAGAAAATGGTTACATTAAGGTGAAAATGAAAATGAGTCCTTGGTCAGCATTTGAGAATCATATCTGCAGTTGAGTCCTAGAAATGGCTGAACACAGAAACAAGCACACAAAATGCCGACTTCATGGGTATGAAACTGTGCAGCTGCACAGATTGCATGCTCAGAATGACCCTGTGTTTGCCTTAATGCTCTGCTGTTGCCATCTTGAAATTCTTAATAATTTTTCAACAAGGGGCCCCACATTTTCATTTTGTACTGGGCCTCACAGATTATGTAAGTGAGACTAAGTTCATTCCACAGTTTCTCACTGCAGTTTAGGAAGAGTCAAGAACTGTAGTTGAGGAAGAAGAATGAATTTTAAGGATGTAGAATGTGAGAAACAGGTATTAAAGAGCAGGCTCACTAAGGCATTCTCAGGGTCTTTCCACAGTCTACTTTTGTTCCAGTCTCAGATACAGCCATATTGGAAACAAAAATAAGTTTCATGATACTAATTACTTAGTACAAATATGAAAACATTTTGGATAGATGTGATATATATATATGTATATGTGTGTGTGTGTATATACACACGTATAAACTATATAGTTTATAGTTTGTTTTGTTCAGAGAAAAAAATACAGTTGGTGCTAACTAGAAAAACACTGATGAATGGCAGGGCGTGGTGGTTCATGCCTGTAATCCTTGCACTTTGGGAGGCCAAGGTGGGCGGACAACCCAAGGTTAGGCACTCAAGACCAGCCTGGCCAATATGGTGAAACCCCCGTCTCTACTAAAAGTACAAAAATTAGACAGGGGTGGTGGCACGTGCCTGTAACCCTAACTGCTCGGAGGCTGAGGCAGGAGAATCGCTTGAACCCTGGAGGTGGAGGTTGCAGTGAGCTGAGATGGCACCACTGCACTCCAGCATGGCCAGCAAGAGCGAAACTCCATCTCAAATAAACAAAACAAAACAGAAAAACACTGATGGAATACTAGCCAAAAAGCCCTATTTGTCTTCAAAGTAGACCTGTAATGTTCTGTTTTAGTAGTATGTGCCCTATTGGCTGCTGGAGGCTTTTTAATTGATCATTCATTTGGCTTTATAATTGGGAGGCTGCCAAGAATTTTTGATGTTTTCTGTCTGAAACAATGGTATATAAAATGCTATTTTAAAATATGCCATTCTACTTATTTCCACTTAAAATAGAGGCGATTGAAAATAGTACATGTAAATCCCAAAAAGACATCTGATATTAAAAAAAAAGTATTTGAGAAAAAAATTAATGATCCCTTGTGGGAAATTTTGAAGCTTATGGATTTCTAAGCAGGGAGGCAAATAAGCAAAGCATCGCAGCATTTTTCACTAACTAAAAACAGATGTCATGTGATAATGGGTGTTACATCTGCAGCTGACACCCACTTCAAAGAACAGGTGCCTCTAGTTGTTTTAAAAAAAAAAGAGAGAGAGAGCAGCTCTTATAGCAGTCTACAGCAGGCTTCAGGAAGTGATGAAGGGGAGCCATGGGAACACCAGCCCCTCGGCCGCTCTGGGTCACTGTCATGACGGTACATCTGGGCACTTAGGTCCTCAGTGACTTTTCTCCTGGGTAAGCCTTCAATGTCAGAGGCTAAACTGCTAGATGATTATATTTATTTAAAAGTTACTACTTTAAATACAGTAGAATGAAGTGGGATCCTCCCTTTACATCATATACAAAAATTAACTCAGAATGGATCAAAGATCTAAACACAAGAGCTAAAACTATAAAATTCTTAGATGAACGCATAGGAGGAAAAACTTCATGACATTGAATTTGGCAATGATTTTAAGATATCACACTAAAAGTACAGCCTAAAAAAGAAAAAATAGATAAATTGGATTTCATCAAGATTGAAAAATTTTGTGCATTGATGAATACAATCAGAATGAAAAGGCAACCCACAGAATGCAGGAAACATTTGTAAATCATATATCATAGAAAGGATTAACATACAGAATATATAAAGAACTACAACTTTATATATTTACAGGTGTGGTGGCTCACTCCTGTAATCCCAGCACTTTGGGAGGCCAAAGCGGGCAGATCATGAGGTCAGGAGATCAAGACCATCCTGGCTAACATGGTGAAACCCTGTCTCTACTAAAAATACAAAAATTAGCTGGGTGTGGTGGCAGACGCCTATAATCCCAGCTACGTGGGAGGCTGAGGCAGGAGAATCGCTTAAACCCAAGAGGCAGAGGTTGCAGTGAGCCAAGATCATGCCACTGCCCTCCAGCCTGGCGAAAGAGTGAGACTCCACCTCAAAAAAAAAAAAAAAAAAAAAAGAACTCCAACTCAACAACAACAACAAAAGAACCAACTCAATTTAAAAATAGGCAAAGGACTTGGAATAGATATTTCTAAAAAGAAGATACACAAAGGACAATAAACATATGAAAACAGGCAATACCACTAATCACCAGAAAAATGCAAATCAAAACCACAGTGAAATATTAAGTCACACCTATTAGAATAGTCATTGTATATATTTTAAAGTGTTGGAGAAAAAGTGGAGAATTTGAACCCCTTGTGCATTGCTGAAGGAAATGTAAAAGGGTGTAGCTGCTTTGGAAAAATGGTGTGACAATTTCTCAAAAAAATTAAATAGAGAATTATCATATGACCCAGCAATTCCACTTTTAGATCTATACCCAAAAGAATTGAAAGCAGGAACTAGAACAGATATTTGTATACCAATATTCAGAGTAATCAAAAGGTAGAAATAACCCAAATGTTCATTGACAAATGGATAAACATGTGGATAAACAGCATGTGGTATACACACCCAGTGAACAATTATTCCATTGTAAAAAGAAATAAAATTGATACATGCTACCACATGGATGAACCTTGAAAACATTGTGCTAAGTGAAATAAGCCAGATGCAAAAGGACAAATAGTGAATGATTCCATTTATATGAGGGATCCAGAACAGTCAAATCAATGAAGAAAAAAAGAATAGGGGTTAATAAGGGTTGCAGGGGGGGAAATTGGGGAGTTATTGTTTAATGGATACAGAGTTTCATTTTGGGAAACTGATGAAAATTTTTCTGAGATGGTCAAAGTTGTGTTCTTAAAAATGGAGGCAAAAAAAAAAAAAGCCTGAGATAGATAATGACCACAGCTACACAAAATGAATGTACTTAAGGCCACAGAACTGTACACTTAATTGAGACCATCCTGGCCAACACAGTGAAACCCCATCTCTACTCAAAATACAAAAATCAGCCAGGCATGGTGGCCTGCAGCTGTAGTCCCAGCTACTTGGGAGGCTGAGGCAGGGGAATCACTTGAACCCAGGAGGTGGAGGTTGCAGTGAGTTGAGATCTTGCCACTGTACTCCAGCCTTGAGACAGAGCAAGACTCAGTCTCAAAAAGAAAAAAAAAATTTAGTCTTTTCCTTTTGTTTATGTTGAATTTAACTGGAAATTGAATTAAAGCTTAGTTCAAACATTCTGCCTTCTATAATATAGTGTGACATGTTCTCCGTAACTCTATTTTAACTTACCTCTGAGACATATTTGTTCTTTCCCATATGAGCTAATGTTTGAGGATTGTTTCATTCTTTCAATCCACTTTTCTGTGATGTAGTGACAAGGAGATGAAGGAAGAAAAAAAGAGTGAGCTTAATCTGGGCTGGTGCAGTCCTGGCTGAGAAATCTTGTTCTTCAGAGTCCTTTGGGGATGTCCCATCCTATGGCCTCCCCCAATCAGCCAGAGGTAGATCCCATCCACGGGCTTACACAGTGAGACAACCTGGCACTCTGTGAGATAGCAAGTCCTCAACTTTTGCCTCATCCTAGGTTCTAAGTTAATTTTAGGAGCTGCTACTCTTGAGGAATTTTTCATGACTTTTCCCACCACTATTAAGAGTCACCCTTGCCCAGGTGTGGTGACTCACGTCTGTAATCCCAACACTTTGGGAGGCCAAGGTGAGTGGATCACCTGAGGTCAGGAGTTTGAGACCAGCCTGGCCAAAATATAAAATTAGTCGGGCATGGTGGTGAGCACCTGTAATTCCAGCTACTCAGGAGGCTGAGGCAGGAGAATCATTTGAACACGGGAGGCAGAGGTTATAGAGAGCTGAGATCAGCCCGTTGCACTCCAGCCCGGGCAACAAAGCGAGACTCTGTCTCAAAAAAAAAAAAAAAAAAAAAAAAATAAAGAAAGAAAAAATAGACACCCTTACTTAGCACATGCAACAAAAATTTTAGCAAATATTTTTTACCCCTCTATTTTTATGTCTGGGAAGAATTATAAGCTTTAAAATGCCAAACTGTGCCCCATAAAAA
>CAUYLG010072218.1:0-33998 GCA_963573385.1 Cacajao melanocephalus
TTTTTTTCTTTTTTTTTTTTTTTTAAGATAGACTCTCGCTCTGTCACCAAACTGGAGTGCAGTGGCATGATCCCAGCTCACTGCAACCTCCGCCTCCTGGGTTCAAGTGATTCTCCTGCCTCAGCCTTTTGAGTAGCTGGGATTACAGGTGTATGCCACCATGCTCAGCTAATTTTTGTATTTTTAGTAGAGATGAGGTTTTGCCATGTTCTTACATGAAGACTCTGCAGGGCCAACTGCAGGACTTGAGTGGTGTATTAGAAGTCCTAGAATCATTCTCCTGTGTAAACTGAGGGATAACTATAGATGTTACGTAATATTTGCTTATTCTGGAGAGGAGAGTGAGACAGAAAGAGGCATGGCTACAGTCACTGGTGAATCAGAGCTATAATAATAGACACAGGTGTTTCATTCAACTCCCATTTCACTGCTCTTTTATCTGTGCCTTTATAACACCATAAAAAGACCTGTTATGGGTTCCAATGAAAGAAGGTCAACCCATCATCAGCTCTGTAATCTGATTAAGTCATACACACAGGGGATGTAGGCCCTTGCCAGGATTAAAGCAGGCACATATACTCCCTGCCTACTCCTCTGCGTTTTCTATCTTAGAGACAATGGGAGGCAAACATCAAAGCAGAAGCTGCCTCCTTTTTATGGGATAATTTTTGCTCTTTACTTTTCCCTAGCAAGTCTCAGAACATATAACATCGATTTAATCACTCTGTAATTCCCACATGAAAGCTGAGGCCGACTTGGGCTGTTGTCCCTAACTCTTATCTCGCTGTACTCGCCTTAATATCACAGCTGCTATTCATCACTGTAATTACCTATTTATCTAAATGGATGGATATCGTAGCTTCCAAATATAGTTCACACATGCCACTTGCTATTTCAGAATAAAGAGGTCTTGTAAAAGTGATGTATGCATTGAGAAGCTAAATTTATTTCTGGCCAACTTCAATATGCAACCCTGCAATGCAAGAAATTATTTCCCAGAGAAACTGCAATCACATCTGTACTGCTCAAGGTCTGTGGATGGCTGTAAGGATGGAATGATGTCCAGTGAGTATCATAGGGACACAAAATATATCTGTACAATGATTACCTCATATGGGAGCAAATGTGTTTGATTCATGCCGATTTTCTGCGGCTTCATGCTCACTTATTTCTAGTTCATCTGACTTAGCATCATGGGAAAGAAAGGAAGGGTCAAACAGTGCAGCCATTAGGACCTCAGGAGGACTAGAGGGTGAACAGGAGAAACGGCAGTCCTGCCATTCCCTTTACTTCCAGGACTGTGTGCAGATCACAGTTGTTTTATATGCCCATTTGATAAAAACAGTAAATCACAATCCCTTTTGGAAATGTTGCTTCCTTAGTTAACGCAAAGTGAGGCAATACACTCTTCTCCAAAAAATCATGTTTGAAAGCAGTTCATTTTCTTCCCAGAAGCAGAGCTTAAAATTGGCCAGGATATCTAGGGGCTAGTACAGTTTAAAGACAAGAGGCACATAGTCCCAGAAATAGACAGGAAATTCAAATCCCCTTCTCTCTCTCTCTCTCTCTCTCTCTCTGTTTCTCTTTTTCCCGTGCTTTCCTTCCCCTGTACCCCAGAAGGAGTCATTGGGAGGGAGCCATGAGCTGGTGCAGGGATGTCAGACATTGTAATGAATGATGCCAGGGGTGCCGTTCCTTCCTGAGTAGCTGAATTCTCCAGTCTATTTGCACCTGTGTTTATTCTGGGTAAGGGTGACTGCTCTTCAAAACCTTGGCTGTTGGGGCAATGGAAGAGAGCCTGTCTCCCTTTCTGGCTAAAAACAGCTTTGTGCCCCCTCAGGGTGTAGGGTGCAGGCAAGGGTCCCAGCCAGATTTGCTCTCACTTACTTGTTCCAGGTCCCCTTCGTTGCCTTTCCTCCTCTCCGTCAGGTTCTTGGGTGGGAGAATGAAAAGCTCTGCTGAAGTAGGGAGGCCAGGGAACACGGCAATGAGGATCTGGTCCTCTGGGACACTGGTTACCTGCAAGGATGTTTAGACAAAGAGAGGTTGTGGAGGAGCCAGCCCTCCCCAAATCAATGACAAGGGCAGAGTGTGCACAGCCAGAGGGCTCATACGAGTTTTTCAAAGGCAGCTTCTTAGGCACAGGCTCCAGTATACACTCAGGCTTTCTTTCAGTTTTTCCCTTAGATCTGCTGGGTAAAAAATTAGTTTCACTACCTCCTCTGCCTTTATATACATTTTTACCGAAACTAGAATGGTATTTCAAATGATTTTTAAAACATTACTTGCTGGGAACATTTGCAAAAGTTGCTCTCATATTTTCCATTTTTCTATGAGGGCTAGAGCTTCTGGCTGAAACACAGGATAACTGCAAATGAGGAAAAAGGAGTCATAAACAAACATGGGAAAATGCAAATTTAAAGAAAGCCGAGCAACACTTACTTTCACTTATTAAAGCAGGATTTTTTTTAAGTGTAATAGCTAATATTGGTAAGACTGCAGTGAAGGAAGTTCCCTCATTTGGCGCTGGCAGTGCTAAAACTTGATACATATTGCCAATTTGTTTTCTGAAATACTTAATTTAAAGGCCATAAAAATATTCATACCCTTCAGTCAGTAACTGTAACTTGGCGAGTTTGTTCTAAAGACATAATCCAAAATATAGGAAAAGCCATATGCAGGAAAAAAAATATAACATTACTTATAATAGTAAATAAATGGGAAAACCTCCAATATTCAAAAAAATTAAGTAAATACTGGTATAATCTCCTGATATAATATTATGCTACCATTAGGATGGTAATGAGTACTATGAGACAACATAGAAAATTACTTATGATAGCTGCATTCCAATCTATTTCCTTACATTTCTTTGGTTACAACTCTATAAAAATACACATGTACAGAAGAAAAAAAATAAAAAAATACTAAATGCTGTTAAGAGGCTGAGAATACAAGTGAATTTGTCTATTCTTGAGTGGTTAGTAAAAGGATGATACTGTTTTTGTGATAGAAACTAAAGAGTGAGCTTCAGTCTGAAGGCAAATTTTTAAAGAAAACAGGATGCTGAGTTCTCCCCTGTGAAGGGTACGGTTGTTCTTTCCTATGTGCCTCCTGAAGATCTTTTATCCAGATCACCACCGCCTCTTCTGCCACTCCAAATACGTAATTTGTGAATCAGGTGAAGTATCCCCATCCCCCAAGAAGTGCCCCCGACCATCTCTGCCTGCAGTGGTCTCTTCCACTTTAGTCTCCCACCCCAAACACCTCCAAATGACCATGTCCACCGCAGGTGAAATACTCCATCCCCCAAGAAGTGCCCCCTGACCATCTCTGCCTGCAGTGCTTCACTTTAGCCTCCCACCCTAAACACCTTCAAATGACCGTGTCTACTGTATTTGAGAGATATACAGATCATGTCTACCATGACACATAATTACATCTGTCTGGTGCAGTCTTTTCTCAGATAGATTCTGATATGGTTAGGCTTTGTGTCCCCACCTAAATCTCATCTTGAATGGTAATCCTCATAATCCCCAGGTATTGATGGAGGGACCAGGTGAAGGTGATTGAATCCTGGGGTGGTTTCCCCCATTCCATTCTCATGACAATGAGTGGGTTCTCATGAGATGTAATGGTTTTATAAGGCGCTTTTCCCTCTCCGCTCTGCCACTCTTCTCTCTCCTGTCACCATGTGTAGAGGTGCCTTCTGCCAGAATTGTTAAATCTGTTGAAGCCTCCCCAGCCATGCAGAACTGTGAGTCAGTTAAAACTCTTTTTTTAAATAATTTACCCAGTCTTGGGTCATTCTTTATAGCAGTTTGAGAATGGACTAATACAGGTTCTTATGGTGTGATTGCCCAGATATTTCTGTCTGGGGTCTCACTGTTTCAAAGAATGTTTGACACAGAGTGAAAATTAAATAAATAGTTGCTAGATTGAGTAGAAGCAGAGGAGTTGGTTGTTTTCCTTTTGCTCAGTTCTGATTCCCATTTGGAATTAGGCTTACAGATTGGAGTTAACTCTCAGGGATATGATAAAGAAAAATGAGAGAGCCAGCCTGCAGGGAAGTAAGAAGCAGCAGTCAGAAGCCTAAAGAGTCTACCAACTAGGGAAGCATCTTCTTAAAACCTTGAGGTGGTTAGCTTGATGCCCCAGCATCCTTCCAAGGCATGATCTTGGGTAGCAGGAAATCTCAATGCCCAAGTCCATAAGACAGGAGGCCTTCTCCTAACCTTAAAGCAAGTCTCAGGAGGCCAGGGGTGAAATGCAGAAAATCACCCAGTGGAGTGAATGGGGGGTGGTGAGCTTATTAGTGCCTTGACTGGTGTGACCCTTTGTCTCAGGAAAGAACAATGTCAGGGAGTGTCAGTCCATCAAGGCCCTTGGAGGGACCTTGGAACTGTGTATCTTGATTCATTTAATTCATCCAAAGGGACATGTGAGTGATTGGTCCTTGTGAGATTTAAGGCCTGAGAATCAACTGACAGGACTGATTATTATTATTGCAATTACCAACTTATTTCCTAAAAAGCTAGCATGTTTTTAATGAATATAAACATAAAATACAACCCAATTCTGGATGCCTTGCAACCAAACACTATGATCTGAATGTTTTTGCACACCTACCCTATTCATCTGTCGAAACTTAATATCTAATGTGATGGTATCAAGGGGAGACTTGAGAGGTGATTAGGTCATAAGGGTGGAGCCCTTATGAATGGGATTAGTGCCTTTATAAAAGAGACCCCAGAGAGCCCCATTGCCCTCTCCACCATATGAAGACATGGCAGGAAGGTTCTGTCTATGAACAAGTAAAGAGCCTTTCACCAGACATCAAATCTGCAGGCATCTTCAATCTTGGACTTACCCACCTCCAGAATTGTGAGAAATACACTTCTGTTGTTTATTAGCCACTCAGTTTATGGAACCTTGTTATAGCAACTCAAACAGACTAATAGACTAACACAGCATCCGTAGCAGTCTCATTCTCATTTCTTTCTTTGCAGTGGCATGATCTCGGTTTACTGCAACCTCCAACTCCTGCATTCAAGTGATTCTCCTGCCTCAGCCTCCTGAGTAGCTGGGACTACAGGCATGTGCCTTTTTTATTTTCTTTTCGTAGAGATGGGAGTTTCACTGTATTGCCCAGTTTCACTGGGCCTCAGCCCACCTCAGCCTCCCAAAGTGCTGGGATTACAGATGTGAACCACTGCACCCGGCCCTCATTCTCATTGCTTTCTACAAACAGTCTCTCTGTAAAAAGATTTAAAGTGTGGTAACTCTTACAGACCACTCCACACAAGAATGCTCTTATGTCATTCTCTCCTACTTAGTCTTCTTACTATCTGTCAGCTCCTTCTCCATGTCCCTCCTGGATCTTTCTTCTCTGCCTTGGGGAACCACCAGCAGTGTGTCTGCCTTGCCCCTCAACTCCTCTTTGGAGAGTCTAACAACCTCCACAGCCTCTTCTCTTACATCTCTCCCTCCAGCATGAAGCTCTGCTTGATCTTCGGATCCATATTTTCAACCCTCCTGGTCATCTTCACCCAATAGTTTCTCACATGCTCCAGACTTATATTAAAAGTCAAATCATTACTGTTTCCCAAGCGTGTTTCTCCTACACAGTCCCCATCTTGATTAATGTAAGGCCATCTCCTACCTGCTCTTGTCGTCATAGAATTTCTCTCTCCCTCTCACCCACATTACATTTCATTAGTCACCAATTCTATTGTTCAACTTTTTAAGTAGCCTTTGCCTCTTTTTCTTCAGCACCTTATGCTTCTGGCCTAGATAACTGCAGTGGTCTTTTAGCTGGTCACCTTTTGAGAAATGTCTCCCCACTATGTTCCCTGCCTATCTCAGCTTGTCTTCTGCATTGCCACTGGAATGGGTTACTGAAATATAAACCTATTCTTTTACTGAAATTAAAAAACAAAAACACTTTTCATACTTCTTAGTGCCTAAAGAATAGATGTCAAGCTTCTATTGGCTTCTCAGACCCTATACAATATGACATAACCATCCTCGTTCAATTTTAGCTGCACCTGCTCTTATAACCTACAGGGTGGCTACATCAAACTCTTTGCCATTTCCCAAATATGCTGTTCTCTTTAAATACTCCATGACTTTGCACATGCTGTTCATTCAGACACCATCCTGCCCCTGTTAACTGACATTCACCCTTGAAAACAGTTCAAATATCCTCTCCAAAGCCATTCCAAGAGTTCAACAAGTATTTATTGAGTTGCAAATCTGTGCCAAGACTTCATGCCCCTAGATAGAGTGAATCACATTGTTCTCTCTGCCCCATAGAGATGCCATCCATGCCTCTAGCTTAGAGCTGCTTATACATTAGACTTACTTCTACATTTCAATTGACCATGTTTTATTCATCAATATATTCCAGTGCCTACCTCTGAGAAAATGTTTAACAAAACCCTTTTACTTTCTCTAAGGCAAATCTGACCTTGGATTAATTCTGTAATTCTGTTACCCTGCTGGAATGCTCTGTTTCCTGGCCCCTAGCGTTCTGAGTGCCACCTGTGGCCAATGGTAGTCTTGTGAGTAAAAATGTTTGGTTAAGAAGACCCTCTTGGTGAACAAAGAGCCAGCCAAGTGCATAACATCAGTAAAAACTCAGTGAGTGGTCCATCCGTTAGTGCATTAAACAGTTCAAGCCCCTGTCTCAGGAAAAATTCATAATAAACATTGGGCCAGTTTCCTTCTTCAAACATTGAACTAGACTCTCTTTTATACTTTTCTCTCCCTCCTTCTTTAATCCAGCAAGTTTTTCTTTCTTTTTTTTTTTTAGATAGAGTCTTGCTCTGTCACTCAGGCTGGATGCAGTGGTGCAATCTCAGCTCACCTTAGCCTCTACCTCCCGGGTTCAAGCGATTCAATTCTCATGCCTTAGCCACCTGAGTAGCTGAGATTACAGGTGTACACCACCATACCCAGCTTATTTTTGTATTTTTAGTAGAGACGGAGTTTTTCTATGTTGCCCAGGCTGGTCTCAAACTCCTAGTCTCAAATGATCCACTTGCCTTGGCTTCTCAAAGTGCAGGGATGAGAGATGACAGGTGTGAGCCTCTGCGCCTAGCCTTTTCTCTCACGTCGTACAGAGAAGTAATCTTTATTCAATTGTAGAATGCAGTTTTAATCCATGCAAATGTATTGCTGACCACACCATCTAGTCATTTTCTTTATTCACAAGCACTTAAACAAAGATAAAGCCAACTTACTTTAACCAGAGCTCGCTTGATAACATTGCCAATATCTTGTCTCCATTCAGGAATGTCAGGATTGTGATAATCCAGATTAGGAGAGAATGACAAGAGCTGGGACTGGAAATATTCTGCAGGGAGAGAGAGTGTTCAAGTGAGGCTGGGAGAGTGAGAAGAGAGAGGGAGTGATTGGTGTGGGGCTCCACCAGCACTGTGCTTTTGGTAAAGGGTCTACTCTTTCACGAGGCTTCTGATATAATTCTTTGTTCTCAGCTTGTTTCCTGACTTCTGAAAGAAAGTAGAATTTGGTGATTAGAAGTAGATTTGTGGTCCTACCAGTGTTGTTAGTTCCTAAGATCTTAAGCCTTTCTTCTTGTATATTATCTGAAATGAAAGACAAGTATGAAACTCCAGAAGGAGACTTCTGCTACTGTAGGTGGTACCATGCAGAGCCAACACAAAGCATTAACAATTTAGGCTTGGTTGGGATGGAGTCTTTTCACTTCTCCTTCCTTAATCCCTTTGCCCATTGTGCTAGAAACTGCCTTTAAGGATTAGAAAACAGGTTGCAACTTTGTATCTTGACCTGATTGGTGAGTATACAGGTGTATATTCACTTTGTGGCAATTTATAAAACTAAACACTGGTGCCCTGTACACTTTTCTGTATAAAATTTACAATTCAATTAAAATGTTTATTTTGAAAGAAACACACAAACCTTCCACATGCCCCTTGAAGAGCCTGAGAAGTAACTTTGCAAAACTGTAGAAAAAGGAATTTACCTGGTGTGAGGCTGGAGGAACATAATCTGAGTCAGAGGGATCATATGCCTTCATTTAACTTTCTAGAAAACCACAGTGATAGTGGTTGTGTCTAGTAGCCTGGGAGAGGTTGTGTGAAATGGCAGTAGAGGTACTTTCATTTATAATAAACTTAAGAATCATTCTCCAGGAGTGAGAACAGAATGGTAGTCCTAGTTACCACTCTTCTGCCTCAGTCCTAGCTTATATTCTTAGCCTTATTATCTAGTTTTTGCAGCCAATGATAATCAAATCTCCAACAATCAAGAAAGCCATTGGTTGTGAAGAGGTCATCTCATTAACTGAGCAATGAGTCCTACAAGGCAGGGATCATGACTCTTGACCTCTGGAAATCGCTGGTCCCCATCTCACAAAGAGTGTCCTGCATATATGGGGTAGATACCTCAGCAGAAGAAAAGATCTAGCCCTTTCTATGGCAGTCTTTCCATCTTTCATTTCCTTCAATTTATGATACATGTCTTTGTCTAATGAGAACCCGAAATGGGTTGTGAGACAGACATAACACATGGGACAACAAATACCTTGTGACATACTTCTCTTACAATCTCAATCTCCAGGTAGGAGGTAGGTTTGGAAGCTCCCTGTGGACTTATGTAATGTTCCCAGCGGCTGAGGAATTTCCATGACACTCAATGATTGCAGGGAGGGTGGGCAGAGGAGATTAACTGAGCGGGAAGGAGCATGACAGAACAATTTTCAGGGCTTACCATGAACTGCGATCTCTTTTGTGTCCTGGATAAGGGCATTCCCAGCAGCCACCTGGACTGTGATGGTGTTGGTTCCCTCTGCAAGGAATGTGAAGGAAATGCTGCTGTCCAAAGTGATGAGAGGCTACGAGAAGAAGTAACAATACTCATTCAGTCTTGTGTGGGATATCAACTTTCTTTCCTTTTCTGAAATTCTCAGACTGCCATCTTAACTTGGAAAATAAATAAAAAAACTTTATAGTTTCTTAAAACTGTGATTATTCTTCCAGTACCTAGGAAGACTATTAGTATACTTGAAACACATTATAAAATGTTAAATTCTAGAAACAAAGATAAGACTGGGCATCCTGGAATTTGCATGTCATTCCTTCTCCTGTGGCAAAGTAGAAACAACTTTTGTAATCTGTTTCTGTTGGCTTTAGGAATAAAAGATCATTTATCTTCTCCTCCAATATCTGGTATCATTTATAGTTTCATCCTATATTTCATTAGACTACGAGACCTTTCTGAGAAGTGATCATGTTATGTACTTCTGTATTGCCCACCCTAAGCACACTGTCTTTTTTTTTTTTTTTTTTTTTTTGAGACAGAGTCTCCTCACACTGTCGCACTGTCACTCAGGCTGGAGGGCAGTGGTGTGAATCTCAGCTCACTGTAACCTCTGCCTCCTGGGTTCTAGCAATTCTCCTGCTTCAGCCTCCTGAGTAGCTGGGACTACAGGCAAACACTGCCACACTCAGCTAATTTTTTGTATTTTAGTAGAGATGGGGTTTCATCACGTAGCCCACGCTGGTCTCAAACTCCTGAGCTCAGGCAATCCACCTGCCTCAGCCTCCCAAAGTGCTAGGATTACAGGTGTGAGCGACCATGCCCAGCCACACATTGTCTTTCACAGAGCAGAAAATACATGTAAATTAGATGCACCATCAGATTACTGACTTTTTACATTATTATATCTGTGTTTTCCATTGTTAGACATTTTTATCATTTTTAATAGGTTGGAAAATACACAAACATTCATATTTGGGAACATTTCTTAATCATTTTTCCCCTTTGTTTTTTTTCCCCTTAATCATCATAACAGATAGGAACTTCTCAAGGATGAAGAGAGAAACAGAATGCAGTTATCTTGGAATTCACAGAGGATAGGTTCCAGGACCCTCATGGATACAAAAATCCATGTATACTCCAATCCCATTGTAGGCCCTCCATAACTGCAGGTCTTGCATTCTTTAAATACTGTGTTTTCAATCTAAGTTTGGTTGCAGATGTGGATCCTGCTGATATGGAGGGCTGACTGTATTTCTGGAAAAAAACCCACATATAACTGGACCTGTGCATTTCAAACCCTTGTTGTTCAAGGGTCAGCTCTAATTATATCTTTTTTTCCTAGAAAGAAGAAACTTGATCAAAAGCAGATGTTTATTGGAGAGAAGAGAGTACAGATCTTGAGACTGAAGACTCATTATCCAGTGGGCATCTTAAAGTCAGCGCCCTCTCAAATTCTCTATTGTTTGGAAAGTAAGATGTAACAATTGGAGGCTGATCTAAGGTAGCTGATAGAGAGATGCCACAAGAACAGATGAGCAGCCTCCCTCTCCTCTCTTGGTGTCAGGATGACAGCAGGATGGACAGTAGCAATGTAGCCACTTAGGGAATGCACACAGCTGCCCTTTAAGTGGGGCACGACAGCCCCTCATAGCACACCCATGTATGGCCTGGATGCATGTGTACAAAGCCCTGCAGAGGCTCCCAGATGAAGCTTTCAAATGGTGTCCCCACTGTAATACTGAAATTCCTTTCTAGCTCAGAATTTTTAACTGGGCCTTTGAAACAATAATTTAATTATTCTGCTTTAAAATTCTATTGCTCTCTTTTATGATCAAGTTGATGGCTAGAGTTGGACAGGATTAGAGATACTGCCCTAAGTGTCTGACAAACTTTCTTTTTCTATTTGGCAAATGAAAGGAGAAAGAGGGTATGGAAAGATACACTCCTTGCCTTAACTAAGGGCAAACCTCAGGGTTCAGGCATTCTTCCCCATACTTATGCCTGGGTGATGACACGCACATGGTGTGACCTTCTGGATTAATCAATGGATGAGGTGCTAAAGTAGGTTCAGACATGGATATAAAATCCAAAGGGTCAACAGTGGCTGTTTATACTTCTGTTTGGACAAGGAAGCTGAAGTCAAATTGGGCTCGGCACAGCAATGTCAATCAGGGCCACGGAATAAGGGAATAACTACATGTGTTACCAAAGAGTCACCATTTCTAGTATAATTAAAACAGTGACTTGAAACTTACTCTGTTACAGTTTGAATCAATAACCTTAGGCAAAGTTTGTCCCCATTCTGGGCCTTACTTCTTTATCTGTTAAATGAATGCTTTGGGTTAGGTGATCTGTGAGGACTCATTCAGCAATCAGAATCTGTTGCATTGACAAACTGATCTAGGCAAAATTTATAGTTTCTACTGATCAACCCATCAGGTTTAACCTGTCAGAAAACCTTCAACTGCTTTGCTATATTCTTTAAAAAGAAAATGAGATATCTCTAAACACCTAACAGAATGGCTAAATATATATTTTTATGATGATATCAAGTAATATTGAAGATGCAGGGTAATTAGGACTCATAGAATTTTGGTGGAAATGTAAAATGGTAGAATCACTTGGGAAAATATTTAGTTTTATAAGAAATTTCAAGAACTTTTTCCAGAGTGGTGTGATAGTGACAGGAGGCAGCCAAATGCCTAGGCTGACAGGGGCAGGTACCCAGTGAAGCCCCTCCTCCAAGCCAAAGACAGTTTAAAGCCTCAAAGCCAAGCTACAAGTTAAATCTTTGGACTGGATTGGAAAACCTGTCTTCCTGTTTGGCATACTTTCTCTGATTGATCCCCATCCTTCACCTATTTTACATATACCAACCCTTTCCTAGTTGGTTTTCTACACTGTCATGCCCACCTTTGAGTGGTGTCTTCACATTATCCTTTTTTGCATACTCACAAACCAATCAGCACACACTTCCCATCCTGTGCCTATAAAGACCCCTCAGTCAGTAGAGGAGGAGAGGGCCTGATTTCTGGGAGGTGACAGCCTGACTCGAAGTCAGGGAGGAGATGACCTGTACTTCCCGTCCCTTCTCCAGCTCCCTTCTCTGATGAGAGCTGTTTTCATTGCTCAGTAAAATTATCTGCCTTCACCATCCTTCAGCCATCCATGTGACCTCATTCTTCTTGGATGCCAGACAAGAGTTCAGGACCCACTGAGTGCAGGTACCCAGAAAGGCTATCACACTGGCCCTTTCCTCTCGGTGGCAGAGGGCAGCTGCCCCACATGACAAGGCAAGGGGCCAACTGAGCTGCTAACACGGCACTGTCCACAGATGGTAGATCTAAAGGAGTGCTGTAACACCCCTTCTGGGGCTTCAGGGTGGTGGGCACCCTCACCTGGGTGCTGCTGCGTCCCCCCTGAGGTGACACATCTGGTCTGGCCACAGGCCCTCCACAGAGCTTACTCCCGTGTCAGTACCCAGAGCCTCTGGCCAGATCCCACACTCCCTCACTCACATGCTCCTTTCTGCAAGGGGTTGAGCATGGTGAGCCAAGCAGAGGGAACACCCCTGCTACAAGTTCAGTAAAGGGGCCAAGAAAAATCCTGCATCAGTTGTACCATATGTATATTTTGTGATTTGGAAACTGCAATCCTAAGAATTTAGCCAAGAGAAAAGAAGACACAAGTATACAAACAACAACAAAAAAAACGTTCATAGCAGCTTATTCATAGCAGTCCAAAATAGGAAGCAGCCCAGTAATTCATTAGTAGAAAATTTAGTAGGAAATAAGTAAATATATATATATATGTATTTTTGTATATTATATATAATATAAATATTTATATTTATATAAATATATAACACAAAAAGACAAAGGAATAAAGCTAAATAGTATTTATAACTACTAGCTTAGCTTTAAACTATTAGTTTAAAGCTAACATAAATATTTATATATAAACACAAATATTTATATATAAACATAAATACTTATATATTTTACATTTATATATGCATATATAATCAGTGTGTGTATATAATAAGTATGGCTGAATCCCCAAACCAGCAAATCTAATTTATGATGAAAAAGTAGAATAGTGGTTGGTTCTGGCAACTGGGCTGAAGATAGACCGAGAAGGGGCATGGGAGGACTTTCTGGGAGTTTGGTTTACACAAGTGAATGTCTTTTTCAAAACTCAGTAAATGCACACTGTTGATTTGTGCGTTCCATTGTTGATAGGTTTTATACCCCCACAGGGGTAAAAGTGTAAAGAAATATTCAACTATAGTTAATGATTTACAAGTGGAATCATTTAGGACAAAGTATATAGGTGTCTTAAATTTACTTTGAAATGGAATAAAAAATCAAGATAGACTAATGGATGGATATAGAAGGATGGACAGATAGACGTGTGATAGAACAAACTGAGCAAATGTTTATGGTAGACTACACGTGGTGTATTTGTGGATGTTCACTGCACAATTCTCTCAGCTTTCCGTTTCGTTTCACTGCCTTCAGCTCTTTCTCATCTTTTCCCACCTATCACAACCAGGCATTTTTCTGCCTTAACAGTTTTCTCTTTAGAGAATCTTCACTACTTCCAGCTCATCTTCTTCTGTTCTCAGTAGTATACATGGCCCTCTCTACTTTTTCTGCCCACTATTCCTAAGATTCACGTGGCTGGTGCTATCCTGGGCAATGGAATCTCTTTTGAGAGGAATGGAATTCCTCCTGTCCTGGCAGATTTGATCTTGTCTCCATCTGGCTGTTTCCCTAGGAGATTCAGGGCCCAGCAAGGGTGTAGGGATGCAGGGCAAAGGGAATGCCATCTGAAGTAAGAGAGCATGTGCCCTCCTGCCAGCCAGTCAGGGCACTGAGCCACAGCAAACAAACTGCACTGAATGGGAACACTCAGTCTCCAGGTGGCAAGCCACAGACTCTTGTGTTGGGGAAATGGCAGGAGCTAATTTTGTTTTTCAAATTGCTTTTGTTTCTCATCAGCTGTTATGGCAGCATGGCTGATTTCACCTTGCTTGCAAAGCTGGAACGCTCAACAGGATTCTTGAGTTCTTCATCAGCCACTGATATCTGGTGCCCAATGCTAAATTAAATCAAGTATTTTAAGGTTCATTTACTCAAATATATTAGGCAAGCACACACATTTATTAAGCCAGACCTCTGTTAATCCCAGCAAATTGGCCTTTCAGAGCCCCACAAATCCAACAGGCAGCTGATTGACTTCTCTGTCTCTGTGCTTCATCCAATCTACAGAGCCAGCCCATAGCAAGGCCCCTTAGAAAAGTATCTCATGCCATGCCTAGGCTGTGAGCTACATCTCTCCACACAGAGAATCTCTCATGTGCGATAGGTCACATATTATCCACTGAGCCTGGCAAGAAATTGACAAAGTTCCATGTGACTATACAGTTATGAGATTTCCACTTGACTAATGGAAATAAGCAAGCTGCAGGGAAATCTTTGCATGCAGCCTATATCAGTTTCCCAGACACAGTAAGTCAAGTTAATATTGCACATTCTAAAATCTCCACAATTTAAAATGCATACCTTGATAAAAGCTGCCAGTCCCAAATTGGACAGACTATGCAGTCACTATGCTTGCCTTATTTAAAACCTTCAGCAGATTATAATGAGTGCAAAGTTCTCATCACATGCAGTGCAAACGCTGGATATATAATTGTGGATTGTGGATCTACCACATTTAGAACCATATAAAAAATCTTAAAAACACACAAAGACAAATAAATAAAGCAAAACAGTATAGCTACCAGTTTCGTTTAAAATTAAACTGAACTAATGATATAAGATAGAATCAAATTCATGGTTCTATACATTAGTTTAAAATTAAACTAGTAGCTATGGATACTATTAAAGAAATAAAGCAAAATGGTATAGTAAACTAGTTGTTTAAAGCTAAACTAGTAGTTATAAATACTATTTCGCTTTATTCCTTTGTCTTTGTGTGTTTTTAAGGGAGAAAAAATGACTGGTGGTAATAGGTGGGAAAAGATGAAAAATAGTTGAAGGTAGTAAACCGAAACTCCCATATTTTTATGCCTATGGCATTAATGTGAAAATTCACAGGTTAAACGAGCCCTTTTCCTCAAAGATAGATACACAAACATAGGAATTAAATACATCCAAAAACTCTTTGACAGTATCTGTCTAAAGTATCACTGTCCAGGAATCTGGTTCTATCTTATATAAATCTACCCTAAATCAGAATTTTTGTGACAAAAGAAAAAGCATCCATTTTTATCATTCAAAGCCATCTGTCACCTATCTTCCTCACCTTTCAGCTTTTTCTCCAACTTCTGCCGAAATGAATCCTCTAACTTTGGCTGAATTAGTCTACCATCCCCAAAGCCTAACTTCTACACAAAAATCCCTCTCTTTCCTCTCTGCCTCAATTCTACCACTCCTTCCATGCCAGCTTAGGCTCCACTTTGTATACAACTCACTCCATGACCAACAAAGTCTGCATCTAACACTTGCTAGGCTGCTTGACTTCGCCAGTAATTTTACATTCCTATTGCATATCTTCTTTTATCTTTGCTTGAACGTTAGCCTCATATTCTCAAATAGATTACATGTTTCTTGAAAGCAGCAAATGGAATTTACACTGCTCTGTATTCTTCACAACATCTAGCACAAACTACAGGCTCTTAAAAAAGATCCACAAAAGTACTGATGCAATTTCACATTGACCACTGATAGATTTTAGGCACATAAGCCTACAGTCGGATTTCAGAAATTCTTTCTCTTTTCTACTTACCTACACAACGTATTTTCTTGCCAATTACTGCATATGTGCTCACTGTGCTTTCTTATTGGGGATATAATCTCCTTGAAGCTAAGGAGAATGTCATATGTGTTCTTCTATCCCTTTTAGCAGCAAGCAAAAGTCGGATTATAAAGGCAGCAGGCCAATTCACTTTTATCAATAGGATGATTTAATTCAACTACTTACACAGTAACCTAGTCACACAAATAAACACAAATACATAAAAATAGCCACAGAACATCACCTTCCAAGATTATTGTCTTAATTATATCCTCTGTAAAATGGAATGATTTCTATTTCATCAGTGATGTTCTGATAACAATAAAATAATGTGTATGAAGAGACCAGTACACAATGAGTAACAGAAATACATGCTCAAAATTAGCATTAGTTTCTTTTACAGGTCAGTTTGCTAGTCAAAGGGAACCAAATAGCTCTAAATCACAATACTCACCACATACCCAGAGATATTCACTCATTTGCCAGCCAAATACAGTGCTCGCTGGATCAACTAGTGGGCGCCATGGCCACCTTGATGTGTTTCTGGCATGGGGTTAGCAAATTGCACTGCACTGAAAATGCACCTCTTTCAAATGGACCAAGTAACCATTTTTAGAAATTGGAATGTAGTCTACGGAACCAAGTCAGATTTTTAACCTAAATACAAATACTGTTAATGCAAATGATGAGTAAAACAGTGACTACTACTTCCAAATGCTTGATGTGTTCTGAATGCTTTCTATGCCTTTCTTTACTTAATCCTTGAAGCAGTACTTGATCATAGATACTACTATTATTACCCAGATGTTACAATCAATAAAACTGAGACTCAAACAAACAAAATCATTTGATTAGAGGCATACAGCAAAGAAGATTCTGTCTGGACTCCAACCTAGGTTCGTCTTGTTCTGAAACCACTCTATTCTTCTGCCTCTCATGTATTATCATTCTCTTAGTTCTTTGGGAACAAAACCACCTAGTAAAACCTCTGGGACCTGGGTATTTGTGCAGCATTTCATGCTCAAGCTTTTGGATGAAAAATTCTTAACCAAGGGAATATCTCTGGTCACCATTAAAAAAAAAAAAACAAAACTATAATGTCAATATGTAATTTTAAAATGCCCTTTCATAATATGGCATAACATATATTAGGTAGGTAGGTAGCAGATAGTAGATATATAAATAGATAGATAGATAGATAGAAGTGGAGAGACAGAGAGATATACAGTAGATTTCAAATAATAACTAAGTCATGTTCATATATTACATATTATAGTATACTTGCTTTAGAGAAATTGGTACAAACTCAGATTAAGTGACTCATTCAATTTAACATAGATAATTATTTCAGAAATATAAACTAGAATCCCCAATCGCTTTGTCCATTTATTTGTTTTTAATCAAATACCTATTAGACACTGCATGGCATTTCAGGTCTTAGAAGCAGCACTCAAAGAAAAAATAAAGCTGTAGAGAAACATTGCGTCTTCCGTTCCTCCAAGGCTGCTGAGTAAATCACTGTGTTGGTAACAGTCAAGAACTGCCCTTCTTGCACACAGAAATTTCTTAGAAAAGATCACCAGGTAAATGAACTAGAACAAGAAATAATTCTCTGACTTCAGAGCCAAACTCTCACATCCACACAGGAGAAATGAACTTAAAATCCTCCTCTTTCTAACTTCTCCCTGAACGATTTTCTCCTTTTCCTTCACTATGTATATCTGCTGGTCTTTGAGGCATAATTTTAGGTTATGTAACCTCCAGGAGATAAACACCTCTAGTGGTGCAGCTAAAGCATCTGGGGCTGGGGAGAGTGCATGATAAATGGGAATTAGTAGACCCAAGTTTTATGTCTGGCTCTGCAATTAACCAAGTGTTTGAATTTGGGATGTTCATCTCAGACAGGGAGCTTAACTTCTCTAATGTAACAAACAAATAGGGCTTTTATTAAATTATCTACCCATCTATTGTCCTGGTGAAGAATAATCCCAGAAATGGAAATGCATTAGTCATCTATACAGAGAAATTAATTTGAAAATATGAGGCACAAATAATGCAAACAGAAAAGGGTTCCTTGGTCCATGAATCTTGCTCTATATTTTACCAATCCATGCTAAATATAAGTTCTAATAACATAATAAAAAGCATCCATTTATTGAGTACATAGTCTGTGCCAAGTAAATAGTGTTAGCTTAGTTTTCACAACAATCAAGTTGAGATAGGCATTATTCTTTCCAGTTCATGGTGGGTCAATTACATCTTAGGACAGATAACTTTATCAAGCTCTCACACAGCTAAGAAGTAGCAGTTCTGGAAACTTCACCCATGAAACCCTAAATCCAAGGTCCATGTTCTCTCCACTATATCATGCTGCCTCCCTAAAAAAGATCAGGGATAAGTTATCTCCCACTTACACAGAAGTAAGGGTAGGGTGAAGTTCTCTTTGGTTGTTATTGACCAGAATCTGAATATTTATTTCCCTTCTTTTTAGATATCTAGCATTTCCAAGTCTGATGCCGTACCTTATTTAAATTATGTTTTTTAAGTTAAAGCTTTCTCTAGGACAAGCAATGCTAATCATATTATGAGTTTTCAAAAAAGAGACAGTTAAAAAAAAAAAAAAAAACAAGTGTAAGAGTTCAAAATTCCAGGGGGATTCAGTCATAGGAAGCTCCCCATGACTTTGTGAATTTTATCACCAGTAGGTGACCAAGTACTCCCCAAAAAATGTTAAAGAAAATTGCCCATATGGTTATAGCAGAAGGAGGGGGAAAATGATTATTTTGAAATACACATCAGAGCACTACATTCTTTTTAACAAGGTCTGCTCTTCAGAAGAAACTTATAAATCAGAGCCTAAACTGAAGGGGTTTTATAGTCCAACTAAGCTATGAGAAGTAAAATACACAACTCCAGCCCACTTTATCCTTCCATATGAAAGAACATAGATACCTACCTACAGTCCACTCTAGCTAATCTAACCAACCTGGGGGATCAGGAGAGGGAGAACAAATAGAAACACCTGTAAATGCCTGAGACCTAATCATAGGTTGATAGAAAGCTTCCCCGCCTTCCACATGTTACCACCATATTACTAAAGACTTATTTACAGTCATTCCTTTCACCCACTATATCATATACAGCTATGAAGAAACATTTACAATACTAAAGAGAAAAAAACATAGAAGAAACAGAGCAAGTATCAGAGACAGATATAACAAGGATGTTGCAATGATCAGAGCAGGAATTTGAAATAATTTTAATTACTGTGCTAAAAGATTTAATGGATAAAGTAGACAGCATGCCAAAACAGATGAGTAATGTCAACAGAAAGTTGGAAATTCTAAGAGAAAAACAAAAAGAAATGCTAGAGATCAAAAACACTATACTGAAATTTTAAAATGCCCTTGATGTGTTTATTAGTAGACTGAACACACTGAGGAAGAATCTCTGAATGTGAGAACATCTCAATAGAAATTGCCAAAACTGGAAAGCACAGAGAATAAAAAGAGAAAAAAAATAGAATATTCAATAATAAGGAACAACTGAAAATAGTATAAATGCATGTAATGTGAATAACAAAAAAAGAAACAGAAAAAAATCTTAATAATAACTGAGAATCACAGCAAAGTAATGTCAGATGCCAAATCACAAACAAAACTCAGAGAACACTGAGACAGATAAATCTACACCTAGATGTATTGTTTTCAAATTACAAAACATCAAAGATTAAGAAAAGAAAATCCTGAAAAAAGCAAGAGGAAATAAACACCTTCCATATAAAGGAGAAGAGATAAGAATTATATCCAACTTCTCCCCAGAAACCATGTAAACAATAAGAAAGTAGAAATAAATATTTAAAGGGTTGAGGGAAAAAACCCCAGAATCTAGAATTCTTTACCCTGCAAAATTATCCATCAAAAGTGAAGAAGAAAAAAATGCTTTCTCAAATAAAGAAAAAATTTAAAAACTTATTGTCAGTAGATATGTTTGGCAAAAAAACATTAAATGTTCTTCAGACAGAAAGACATATAAGTCAGAAACTTAAACCACATGAAGAAAGGAAGAACACTGATGAAGAATAAATGAATGCAAAATTTTTTTAGAAAACTATTATTCTCAGTTGACCTAAAAGAAAAAAAACTGTTCAACATAATAATACCAACAAGGTATCTGATCATGTATACTGATGTATATATCTTATGTATGTTTACATATAAGTGAAATGAGTGACAACAGTGAGAGAATAGACAAGAGACAAGAATTTATAAGTTTTACTAAAAGCCACTCTCACTACTATTAAAGTGGTATAATATTATTTAAAATAGGCTTGGATTCACTGTAAATGTATATAGCAAATTCTAGAGCAATCACTTTAAAGAGTTTTTTAAAAAGTATGAGTGATA
This sequence comes from Cacajao melanocephalus, assembly GCA_963573385.1. Taxonomy (NCBI): domain Eukaryota; kingdom Metazoa; phylum Chordata; class Mammalia; order Primates; family Pitheciidae; genus Cacajao; species Cacajao melanocephalus. The sequence goes on from CAUYLG010072218.1 coordinate 20,016, forward strand.
TACAAAACTAAAATAAAATCAATAAGGACATAGTTGAATTTAATAATGCCATCACTCAATTGGACATAACTAACATCTATAGAGTACTTTATCAGACAACAGCAGAATACACATTCTTCTAAAGCTCACATAAACATCCACTGAACTAGACCATATTTTGGGCCATAAAACACATTTTGACAAATATGAAAGAATAGAAATCATACAATGTCTTCTCTCAGACTATAGTTAAACTGAGCAATAAATAATTAACAGAAAGATAATTAGAAAATCCCAAAATACACAAAGATTAAACAAGACAAATCTCAATAACATATAAGTCAAAAAATAAATGTCAAGAGAAATTAAAAGTATTTTCAACTAAATAAAAATTTAAAACAAAACTAACAATTGCGGGGTGCAGCAAAAGCAGTACTTAGAAGGAAATGTATAGCATTCAGTGTATATATTGGAAAAGAAGAAATATCTAGAATCAGTCATCTAACCTCTCATCTCAGGAAACAAGAAAAAGAACAAAACTCCAAAGTAAGCAGAAAAAAAGAAATAATAAAAACTAGAATAGAAATCAATAAAATTGAAAATAGGAAATCAACAGAGAAAATCAATAAAACAAAAATCTGGTTCTTTGAAAATATCAATAAAGTTGATAAGCCTCTGGCCAGGCTAAAATAAATGGGACACAAATTACCAATATCAGAAATGAAAGAAGGGACATCACTACAAATCTTACAGATATTAAAATGATGACAATGGAATATGTTGAACACTTCTATGCCCACAAATTTGATAACTCAGATGAAATAGATCAATTTCTTGAAAGACACAATCTGTTAAAACTCATACAGGATGCAACAGAATATTTGAATAGGACTATATCTATTAAATAAATTGAATCACTAATCAATAACTTTGTGAAAGAGAAAACACCAGGCTCAGATGGTTTTACTGGTGAATTATACTAAACACTTAAGGGAGAAACTATGCCAATTTTCCACATTGTTTTTCAGAAAATAGAAGAGGACAGAATACTTTCTAACCCATTTAATCAAGCCAGCATCAACCAAATACTAAAATCAGGTAAATATATTACAAGAAAGGAAAACTAAATATCAATAACTCTCAGAAACAAAGATGCAAAAATCCTCAATAAAACATTAGTAAATTGAATCCAATCATGTATAAAAAATTATACTCCATGACCAATATCAAAATTTATCCCAAGGCTGGTTCAACATTTAAAAATCAATTAATGTAATCCATCACATCAGCAGGCTAAAGAAAAAAGAACACGCTCATATTAACAAATGCAGAAAAAGTCTTTAACAAAATCCAACACCCATTTATAATAACAACTCTTAATAAACTATTTTTAGTTTATTGGAAAAAAGAAAGAAGACTATTTAGAGTTGTTATTATAACTTCCCCAAGATGATAAAGAACAAAAAACTTATAGCTAACATCATAATTGATGGTGTGAAACTAGAAGCTTTCCCACTAAGATCAGCAACAAAGCAAGGATGTTCCCTCTCAGCACTTCTTGTCAACATTGTACTGGAAGTCCTGGCTAATATAATAAGACAAGAAAATAAACAAAAGTTATACTGATTGGGAAAGAAGAAAGAAGACTGTTTTCTCATAGATGATATGATTGCTTATGTAGGCATCTAAGAGAATCAACAACAACAAGCAAAAATTTTCTGGGACTAATAAATGATTACACAAAGGTTACAGGATACAAGATTCATATACAAAAGTTGATCACTTTACTATATACCAGCAATGAACAAATGTGATTTGAATTAAAAATATGATACCAAGGAGCTTCAAGATGGCTGACCAGAGGCCGCTTGCACTCATCTTCTCCCCAAAGAAGAACCAAAAATCATAACTAGACAATCACACTTTGAATAGGTCATCTAAGAAAGAATCCTAGAATTCAACAGAGAAGTAACAGGAAGCACATAAAGCAGTGAATGACATGGAAGCAAGGCAGCCTGCTTGGCCAGGATTGGCTGGGAGTTTGAAGAGATTCCCCAGTGTGGAAAGGAACTCCCCAATATGAGAAAAGGGTAAGTGAGAGGCCTCCAGAAGTCCACATTCTCACCATGGACTCCTACAACCCTAGCCACTGGAGAGCCCCTTAACCACTGTGGGCCCTGAAATGGACATAAGCAGCTCCCTGGAGACTAATGTTGGTGCTCAAGAGAGGGAGCTCACACTGGGCTCCACACATCCCAAGTCCAAAGCAGCTGCAAGGTGCCAATTTGAGAACCCAGTTCCCAACAGACTTCACCCTGCCCTGGGGTCCAACAGCGACTACATCTCCTTATTCCTGGAGCCCTATTGACATTCCCCACAGGCAGTCACCACTGCAGCTAGCTGCTGCTATGTGGACCAAGGCACAGCCTACTGGAAATGGTCATACTTGCCACCAGCAGCAGAGCCACTGTGCATTATCAGACACCCAGACAGAGCCCCTCTCCCCACCCATAGCTGCCATTACTGTGGGCTGTTGCCATGGGCTGGGAGGTGAGTGAAGTGTGGGCTGCTACAGTTGAGGCTAAGACATGAGTGAAACACCAGTTGCCAATGAAATGGCTGAAGTGCAAGTGAAATATAAGTTTCTGCCACTTAGGCTAAGATACAAGCAATATATCTATTTCCCACCCACCTGACTATGGCCACCACTAAAAGCAACCCTGTCCACCACTAAAAGCAACTCTGCCCTCCCCAGTAGCAAGGCTATAGTACAACCACTCCCACTCCCCCACCTAAGCATCCCACCTGGGGTTTAGTAATCACCCCACCACTGTCTACTACAGCCAGCAGCTGCACACAACACCAGGGGACCTGAGGATATGACTTCTTAGCCTGGCTTTGCCCTCCCCTGTCCCAGAGCACTCAATCTGAGAGTCTGAGGTTCTGAGGATCACACTGCCTAGTCCACCACAATCAGTACCTCAGCACTCCTCTGAGACACCTGAGGTTGAACCCGCCACCCTGCCACTACCACCAGGTTGGGCCCACCACCCTGCCACTACCACCAGAGCTGGCACCCACCTGTATTAACTACTGCAGATATGAAGACTGAACCACCCAGCCCACTGCAGCCACCACTAACACCAGTGGGAACTGCTCAAGACCCAGAGAGTTGTCCTGCCACTGCTACTACCACCACCTACACCACACCTCCTGCCCAAGGGGCAGAGAACCCACTCATCTACTTGATGCACCACTATGACTACCAGCAAAATACTTGGAGGCCCCAAAATCAGTGCAGTTGGGCCTTCTAACACCAAGGCCAATATACACCACCCTGAGGCCCCTAATACACATAATCAGCCCACTGCTGCTACCCTAGGAGCCAAACCCTGGCCCACCTAGTATCCCAGTCCCCTGCAAAAATTTTCCACAGCCTCCACTAACTGCCCCCTGATCCGGCAAGGAAAACATAGCTGCCACTGATGCTATTTAAGGTACAAGAAATCATACAGAGACTATACTAATGCATGCACTCAGAATAAAAGCCAAAGTGCCCTACTCAACCAACACCACAAAAACATATTCAGGAAAAAGTCCTTCCCTAAAAAAGCAAATTCAAAAAATTGGAGGAAGTGACCATTATACCAGCTGCACAGGAATCAATGTAAGGACCCAGAAAACATGAAAAAGCAAGAAAAAGTGACAACTCTGAAGGAACACAGTAATTCTCCAGTAATGGATCCCAATCAAACAAAACAATTATAAAATCCCAGAAAAGGAATTCAAAACACTGATTTGAAAGAAGATCTGTGAGATAAAAGAGAATTCAAAAACACAAGGCAAAGAAATCAGAAAAACAGTTCAGGGTATGAATGAGAAATTTACCAAAGAGTTAGACATTTAAAAAAATGCAGATGAATTCTGAATGGAAGAACCCACCAAATGAATAACAAAATACATTTGAAAGCTCTAACAATAGACTAGCTCATGAAGAAGAACGAACCTCGGATCCTGAAAACAGGTCTTTTGAAATAACCCAGTCAGACATAAATTTTAAGGAAATAATTTTTTAACATGAGCAGAGCCTCTGTGTCATATGGAACACTATAAAATGAGCAAATATTCAAATTGCTGGTATGCCAGAAGGAAAAGAGAAAATAAAAGAATTATAAAATCTATTTAACAAAATAATTGCTAAAACTTTTCCCATGTCTAGCAAGAGATTTAGATATCTAGACTCAGGAGGCTCAGATAGTCCCAAAAAGATGCAATGCAAAAAGGTCTTTATGCTACATTATAGTCAAACTCTCAAAAGTCAAAGATAAATACAGAATTCAAAATATAGCCAAAGGAAAATGTCTACTGACTTATAAATGAACCCCCTTTAAACTAAGAGTGAATTTAACATCAGAAATCTTACAAACCAGGAGAGAATAGGATGATATATTCAAACAGCTGAAAGAAAAATACGGTCAACCGAGAATAATATACCTAGCAAAGATATCCTTCATAAATGAAGAAGAAATGAAGAATTTCCCAGACAAGCAAAAGCTGAGGGAATTCATCACTACTAGACTGGCCATATTAGAAATTCTTAAGAATGAAAGAGAAAAGAAAGCAAGAAAGAGAGAAAGAAAAGAACAAACAGAAGCAAGAAGGGAGACAGGGAGGGAGGAAGAAAGAAAGGAAGGAAGGAAGGAAGGAAAACGCATAAAATATAAAAAAAAAACTGGTAGAACAAACAAAAAGGAAGATAAAAGACTCAAATGTTATCACTACCAAAAAAAAACCCACTATGATAAACAATAAGAGAGAAAGAAAGGGACAAAGGTATAAAACAACCAGAAATTAATTGATAAAATTATAGAAACAGCCTCTCACATATCAATAATAACCTTGAATGTAAACAGATTAACTTTCCTCAGTAAAGATAAAGCTAATGAAATTGATTAAACACACACACACAATGACCACAATATGCTGCCCACAAGGAACTTCTCTCACCTGTCATGACACATATAGACTGAAAGTAAAAGGATGGGAAAATACATTCCATGCAAACAAAAACTGACAGCAGGAGTAGCTATATTTATAACAAGGAAACAAACTTTAAGTCAAAAAGTAAAAAACAAAAAAATACAAAGAAGATAATTATATAATGATAAAGGGATCAATGCAGCAAGAAGATATCACAATGTACCCAATATATGCACTCAATACTCCAGCACCCAGATATACAAAGCAAATGTTAGTAGATCTAAAAGGAGAGATAGAATCCAATACAACAATAGTTGGTAACTTCAACACTCCACTCTCAGCATTTGACAGATCATTTAGACAGAAAACAGAAACATTTCACTTAAACCTCACATTAGACCAAATTGACCTAACAGATACTTGCATAACATTTTATCCAAGAGCTAGAGAATATACATTCTTCTCATCAGAACATGGAACATTCTCCAAGATAGACCATATGTTAAGGACACAAAACAAGTCTGAACAAATTTTTTAAAGTTGAAATCATATTAAGTATCTTCTCAGACCACAATGGAATAAATCTAGATATCAGTAACAAAAGGAACTTTCAAAACTGTACAAATACATGGAAATTAAACAATATGCTTCTGAATGTTGGGTCAAGAAAGAAATTAAAGAGTAAATTAAAAATTTTTTGAAAGAAATAAAAGAAACAGAACATATAAAAACCTATGAGATATATCAAAAGCAGTGCCGACAGTTAGGTTTATAGCAATAAATATCTACATCAGAAAAGCAGAAGAATTTCAAATAATCCAATCTGAAACTCAAGGAACTAGAACAGCAAGAACAATAAAACCCTAAATCAGTAGAAGATAAGAAATAATAAATATCAGAGGATAACTAAACACAATAGAGACTAAAAAATAACACAGAAGATCAATAAACCAAAAAGTTGGGGTTTTTTGAAAAGATAATCAAAATCAATAAACCACTTGTTAGACTAAGAAAAAGTAAAGACTCAAATAAAATCAGAAATGAAAAGGAGGCATTGCAACTGATACCACAGAAACACAAAAGATCATTAGAGACTATTATGAACAACTATCTACACTAACAAACTGAAAAACCTAGAGAAAATAGATAAATTCCTGGACACACGCAATCTACCAAGATTGAATCAGGAAGAAATTGAAAGCCTATACAGACCAATAACCAGTAATGAGATTTAATCAGTAATAAAAAGTCTCCCAATAAATAAAAGTCTAGGATCAGATGGCTTCACTGCTGAATTCTACCACTTTCAAAGGTTAACTAATGTCAGTTCTCCTCAAACTATTCCAAACAATTTAAGAGGGAATGCTCCCTAACTCATTCTACAAGACCAGAATTACCTTGATACTCAAACGAGACAAGGACTCAACAAAAAAAGAAAACTATGGGTCAATAGGCTTCATGAATACAGAATCAAAAGTTCTCAAAGAAATACTAACAAACTGAATCCAACAGCACATTAGAAAAAAAATATACATCAAGATCAAGTTCAATTTATCCCAGAGATGCAAGGATAATTTAACATACACAAGCCAACAAATGTAATATATTGCATCAATAGCATGAATGACAAAACACATATGATCATCTTAATAAATTCAGAAAAAGCATTTGATAAAATTTAACATTGCTCATGATAAAAAGTCTCAATAAACCAGCATAAAAGTAATATAGCTTAATGTAATAAAGGCTATATGACAAACCCATAGTTAATATCATACTGAATCAGGAAAAGTTGAAAGCCTGTCCTTTCAGACCTAGAATGAGAAGATAAGGATGCCCATTTTCACCACTCCTATTCAACATAGGACTGGAAGTCCTAACCAGAGTAATCAGACAAGAGAAAAAAATAAATAAAAGGTATCTAAATTTAAAAAGGAGTAAAATTGTTCCTCTTTGCTGATTTATAGTTAGAAAAACCTAAAGACTCTGTGAAAAAAAATGCTTAAATCTGATCAATAAATTCAGTAAATTTATAGAATACAAAATCAACATACAAAATTAATAGTATTTTTATAATTCATAATGAACTAACTGAAAAGAAATTAAGAAGAAAACCTCACAATGGTCACAAAAAATCATATCTAGGAATAAATTTAATCAAGGAGGTAGAAATTTTCTACCAAAAAAAACTTCAGAATACTGATAAAATCATTGAAGAGGATAAAAAGAAGTGGAAAGACATCCCATGTTCATGAATAGTAAGAATTAACATCATTAAAATGGCCTTACTACCCAAGGCAATCTATAGATTCAATGAAATATTTATCAAAGTACCAATGCCACTTTTTACTCAATCAGAAAAAAAATCCTAAATTACATATATAATCAAAAGAGAGCCAAACTATCTAAAGTAATCTTGAGCAAAAAGAGCAAAGCTGGTGGCATCACACTAACTGACTTCAAAATATGTTACAAGGCTCCAAAATACCATGGTGTCGGTACATAAGCAGACACACAAGCCAATGGAATAGAATAAAGAATCTAGAAATACATACACACATTTAAAGCCAATTTATTTTCAACAAAGATGTCAAAACCATTTATTAGGGAAATTAGATCCTTTTCAATAAATGATGCTGGGAAATTTAGACATCCATATGCAGAAGAATAAAACTGGACTCCTATATTTGCCACATACAAAAATAAACTCAAGATGGATGAAATACTTAAACATAATGCCTAAAGCTATAAAACTACTCAAAGAAAATATAGAGGAAACACTTCAGGACATTGGTCTAGACAAAAATGTTATGGTCAACACCTCAAAAGCACAAGCAACAAAAAATACAAATAGTCAAACAAGACTATATTAAACTAAAAATGCTTCTGCACAGGAAAGAAAACAATAGAATGAAGAGATAACCTGTGGAATGGGACAAAATGTCTGCAAACTACTCATCTGACAACAGACTAATATCCAGAGTATTCAAGTAACTCAAACAACTCAACAGAAAGCCAAAAAACAATAACAAAAAAAAAAACTCTTTAAAAAGTAGACAAAGACATGAACTGACATTTCTCAAAAGAAGACATTTTGAGCAGTACATATGTTGAAAAATGTTCAACATCACTATTCACCATGGAAATACAAATCAAGACCACAATTAGATATCAACTTACCCATGTGAAAATTGCCAGTATTAGAAAGACAATAACAGGTGCTGTTATTATATAACAGAAAAAAATAACTCATACATTGTTGGTGGGGATGTAAATCAGTACAGCCTCAATGAAAAACAGTATGGAGATTTCTCAGAAAACTAAAAATAAAACCACCACCCTATCTAGTAATCCTTTTGCTGATTATCCAAAAGAAAAGCAATCAGTATATCAAAGACATTCCTGCACTTACATGTTTATTGCAATACTATTCACAATAGGAAAGATATGGAATTAACCCTAAGTACCCACAAAAGACAAAAGGAGAAAGAAAATATGATATAAATATACAATGATATACTACTAAGCCATAAAAGGAATGAAATTATGTAATTTTTAGCAACATGGATGGTCAATATGTTAAGTGATTTAAGCCAAGCACAGAAAGACAAATACCACCCATTCTCACAAATATGTGGGAGTTAAAAAAGTTGATCTCATGGAGGCAGAGTATAGAATGATAGATACCAAAGGCTGGGAAGACCATGTGAGTTGGAGGGGAAGGGCAGATAAAGAGAGGCTGATTAATGGGTACAAACATACAGTTATATAGAAGATATAAGTTCAAATGTTTGATAGCAGAGTAGTGTGACTAAAGTTAGCAACAATATATTATGTATTTCAAAGTATGTAGAAGAAAAGACTTGACATGTTTCCAACACATACAAATAATAAATACTTAAGGTTGATGGATACACTAAATACCCTGACTTGATCACTACACTTTCTATGCATTTAATAAATACCCATATTCTATAAATATGTGACATATTACATATCAATTAAAACAAAAACATAAAATACCCAATACCATGTACTTTAGTACCATCAAAAATGAAATACTTCTGTATAAATTTAACAAAACATGTAAAAAATCCATGTAGAAAAACTATAAAACTCTGTTGAAAGAAATCAAATAATAACTAAATAAAAAGATGTTCCATGTTCATGGATAGGAATACTTAAAATTGTGAAGATATCAGTTCTTACCAATCTGATTGATAGATTCAATCCAATGCCAATCAAAATCCTAGCAAGTTAGTTTGTAGATATTGACAAAGTGATTTGAAAGTATACATGGCAAGGCAAAAGACTCAAAACAATCAACATAAAATTGAAGGAGAACAAAGTTGAAGAACTGACTCTACTCAACTCCAAGATCTATTATAAATCCATGGTAATTAAAAACAGGTTGTATTGGTGAAAACAGGCAAACAGACCAATGGAACAGAATAAATAGCCCAGAAATAGACCACATAAGTGAAATAAACTGATTTTTGGCAAAGGAGCAAAGCTAATACAATGGATCAAAAATAGTATTTTCAACAAATGGTGCTTGAACAACTGGACATCCACATGCAAAAATAAATGAGTCTAGACATAAATCTTATGCCTTTAAAAATGATCTCAAAATGGATCATAGATCTAAATGTAAAAGTCAAAAGTATTAAAAAAAAGTATAGTGAAATCATTTCATATACAACACAAAAGTCATGATTCATGAAAAAAATAACTGATAACCTAGACGTCCTTAAAATTAAAAACTTTTGCTCTACAAAAGACAATGTCAAGAAATTGAAAAGCCATAGAATGGAAGAAAATATTTGCAGAAGACATATCTGATAAAAGATTATCCAATAATATCCAAACAATCCTTAAAACTCAATAAGTAATGGAACAATCTGATTTAAAAATAGGCAACAGACCTTAATAGACAACTCACCAAAGATGTTATATACTTGGTAATAAGCATATGAAAAATTTCTCTAAATAATATGTCATCTGGGAAATGAAAATTTAAACAAAAATGTGATATCATTACATGGCTATTAGAATGGCCAAAATCCAGAACATGACACCACCAAACACTAGTGAGGATGTGAAGCATCAAGAACTCTCATTTACTGCTGCTGGAAATGCAAAATGGTCCAACTAGTTTGGAAGACAGCTTGGTAGTTTATTTCAAAACCAAACATATTGCTACCATAAGATCCAGAAATCATCTTCTTAGTATTTATCCAAAGTAGTTGAAAACTTATGTCTACAAAAAACCTGCACATGGATGTTTATAGCAGCTTTATCATTATTGCCAAACTTAGAAGCAACCAATATGTTCTTAAATAAGCGAATGGATAAATAAATTGTGATCCATTCAGACAATGGGATATTATTCAGCACTGAAAAGACACGAGCTAACAAGCCATGAAAAGACATGGAAGAAACTTAAATGCATATTACTTAGTGAAGGAAGCCAGTATGAAAACAGTGCATACTGTATGATTCCAACTATATGACATTCTGGAAAAGGCAGAACTACAGAAACAGTAAAAATATCTGGTTGCCAAGGATTAATGAGAAGGTAGGTATGAATAGGTGGAGCACAGAGCATTTTAGGGTAGTGAAACTCTTCTTTTTGATACTATAGTGGCAGATTCATGTCATTATACATTTATCCAAACCTACGGAATGTACAAAACCAGAAATGAATCCTATGGACTCTGAGTGATAATGATGTATCAATGTAAGTTCATCTATTACAACAAATGTAACACTCTGATGGGGATGTTGACAATGAGGGAGGCTATACATATGTAGAAGCATAAGATATATGGATCCAAAGGATTATAAATCATTCAATTATAAAGACATATGCACACGTACATTCATTGCAGCACTGTTTACAATAGCAAAGACTTGGAACAAACCCAAATGTCCATCGATGATAGACTGGTCACGGAAAATGTGGCACATATACAAAATGGAATACTATGCAGCCATAAAAAAACAATGAGTTCACATCCTTTGTGGGAACATGGATGAACGTGGAAATCATCATTCTCAGCAAACTGACACAAGAACAGAAAATCAAATACCGCATGTTCTCATTCATAGGCGGCTGTTGAATGAGAACACATGGATACAGGGAGGGGAGTATCACACACTGAGGTCTGTGGGACAGTGGGGAGGTAGGGAGTTGGGGAGGGATAACATGGGGGTAATGCCAGATATAGGTGATAGGGATGGAGGCAGCAAACCACATTCCCATGAATTTACCTATGCAACAATCCTGCATGTTCTTCACATGTACCCCATAACCTAAAGTGCAATTATATATATATATATATATATATATATATATATATATATATATAAAATACACACACACACACACACACACACACACACACACACACACACATATATATATATATTCTTTTTTTAAAAAAAGAAGCAGCATAGAATATATGGAAAATCTCTGTACCATCTGTTGATTTTGCTGTGAACTTAACAACTCCGCAAAAATAAAATGTTCTTTATAAAACAGGAATAGAGAAGAACATTAAGAACATTAATTTGAGGAATTCTCACCCAAATTGCTCCCAGCCTCTGTCATACAATTGTGATCATGCTTGACATAGGTGTTGCCATCACCATGGCTGGAAGTAGAGAGTATATGGCAAGTCCAGAGTTTGGCCTCTTTCCTTCCTTTCTTTGAGATGTGGAAACATCATTACCTTGCCTAAAAAGAATGCTAGCATTTCTAGAACAGTATTGATAAGGATTCTTCACATGTGTTATCTTGTTTAATTTCAACAACCCTACATTTAGATATCTAGTTCATATTTGACAGATAGGGCCACGTAATCTCAAGAGATGCTAACTAACTTACTTGACATTGTATAACCAGGCCAAGGCCAAGATTAAAGCAAAATGGAACAAATGAAATTTGAGAAATATTGATTAGAGAAGCAAGAACATGCAGGTTTGTAGAATTTCTCAAAGTACTCTTTCTTCCTTAGGATTATTTGAACTTTCCCTATTAAAGTAATGAACTTGGTGTGTAGAGGTATGTTTTATTCAATTTTGTGGGTTCAGACGTTTATTAAGTATCTCTTACTGCTTGTATTCTCAGTGCCCCCAATAGCCAAATAAAAGGTGGAACATGAGACCATTCAGTACAGATCCAATTTGACACCAATCAGAAAGGGCCAAACCTTTGTGCTATTGCCGAACCACCAGAAATAGGTAAGGGTCCCCAGTTGACTGGGCCACACGACTGCACTGATGTTGACCTCCTTATTTCTTATGGCAACAAACGGAACTCGGAGATGAACATGCTCCACAGGACCTAAGGAAATACAAAATCAATGTCAGTGTTTATATTCCTGGATGTGGTCAAACTGTATCATACCCCTAAATTCTTAATTTCTATTAGCATCCCCTGTAATAAAGAAAGGGTCACAAACTCATACACGTTGGGAGGTGAGTACATGCACTTGAAATGAAGCACTGGGTGTAATAGGGAACTCAAATCAAGTTTCAGATTTTTTGAGTGGCATCTGAACTAAATTTACATCTGATAAGCTTAACCACAGATGCTTATGAACCTCCAATACAAGGACAAAGCGAGTTTACTAGACACTTAGCCAATAAATGGGAAGATAAACAGCAGTCCATTTTGTTTTTGATGATTAGCCTGTATTATGATTTGGGATCAATGTATTGTGTGGAGGGCTCTTTTATTATCCTTGATTGTCAATGGATTTCCATCTCCTTCAACAATTGGCCATTGTGCCTCATCATCTGCAGTACACAGTGGGTGTCATTCAGAAACTGGCAAGGCCGTTTTCCAAAAAGGGAAAAGTATATCTCCCTAAATCAAAGGAAAAACAAATGTCGGATTCCCAAATAATAAAAAATCTGCTTGCAGAAAGGTAGCCAGGCTTCTCATTTTTTCCCTCAGAAAACTGATATAAGCAGCATGATATTCTAAACTAGCAAACAGAGGAATATACATGAACACACCCTAGGCAATAAGTGAGGATTTTAATTCAATTCGTCTCCAAACTAAAATGAGGAGAGGACAAAGCTGATGAAGAAGTATTAATGTGGTCTCCCATCCAAGTACTAACCAGGCCCGACCCTGCATAGCTTCCAAGATCAGACAAGATAAGGCGCATTCAGGGTGGTATCAAATTGTCTCTATTTGCAGATGACATGATTGTATATTTAGAAGACCCCATTGTCTCAGCCCCAAAATCTCCTGAAACTGATAAGCAACTTCAGCAAAGTCTCAGGATACAAAATCAATGTGCAGAAATCACAAGCATTCCTATACATCAATAACAGACTAAAAGAGAGCCAAATCAAGAAGGAACTCCCATTCACAATTGCTACAAAGAGAATAAAATACCTGGGAATACAACTAACAAAGGATGTAAAGGACCTCTTCAAGAAGAACTACAAACCACTGCTCATGGAAATAAGAGAGAACACAAACAGATGGAAAAACATTCCATGCTCATGGTTAGGAAGAATCAATATTGTGAAAATGACCATACTGCCCAAAGTAATTTACAGATGCAATGCTATCCCCATCAAGCTACCAATGACCCTCTTCACAGAACTGGAAAAAACCGCCTTAAACTTCATATGGAACCAAAAGAGAGCCTGCATAGCCAAGACAATGCTAAGCAAAAAGAACAAAGCTGGAGACATCATGCTACCTGACTTCAAACTATACTACAAGGCTACAGTAATCAAAACAGCATGGTAATGGTACCAAAACAGAGATATAGACCAGTAGAATAGAACAGAGGCCTCAGAGGCAATGCCACACATCTGCAACCATCTGATCTTTGACAAATCTGACAAAAACGAGCAATGGGGAAAAGATTCCCTGTTTAATAAATGGTGTTGGGAAAACTGGCTAGCCATGTGCAGAAAGCAGAAACTGGACCCCTTCCTGACACCTTACACTAAAATTAACTCCAGATGGATTAAAGACTTAAACATAAGACCTAA
>CAUYLG010072221.1:0-18205 GCA_963573385.1 Cacajao melanocephalus
GTGCAGTGCAGACAGCAGACACACTCCTCACCAGGCGTGCAGTGCAGACAGCAGACACACTCCTCACCAGGCGTGCAGTGCAGACAGCAGACACACTCCTCACCAGGCATGCAGTGCAGACAGCAGACACACTCCTCACCAGGTGTGCAGTGCAGGCCACAGACACACTCCTCACCAGGCGTGCAGTGCGGGCAGCACAGATACACTCCTTACCAGGCATGCAGTGCGGGCAGCAGAGACACACTCCTCACCAGGCGTGCAGTGCGGACACACTCCTCACCAGGCGTGCAGTGCGGGCCGCAGACACACTCCTCACCAGGCGTGCAGTGCAGACACACTCCTCACCAGGCGTGCAGTGCGGGCCGCAGACACACTCCTCACCAGGCGTGCAGTGCAGACACACTCCTCACCAGGCGTGCAGTGCGGGCTGCAGACACACTCCTCACCAGGCGTGCAGTGTGGGCAGCAGAGACACATTCCTCAGGTCCCAGAGGCTGGGGTTCAGGATCAAGGTGCGGGCAGGGCCATTTCCTCCTGTAGCCACTCCTCGGCTTGTAGACACCCTTCTCCCTGAGTCCTCAGCAATCATCCCTCTTCCTATGAGGACACAAGCCCACCGGATTAGAGCCACCACATGAATACATTTTACCGTAATCACCTCTCTGAAGGCCCAGCCTCCAAATGTAGTCATGTTGGGGGGTGTCTGTCAACACACGGATTTGGGGAGAGACAAAGACATAGCCTACGTCACCCACGGCACACGGCCCTACTGAGACATAGCATACGTCACCCACGGTACACAGCCCAGTGAGGAGAAGAGGAGGGTGAGGGCCAAAAGGAGGTCCAGCCACGGGCTTTCCTGGACATGGGATCTTTGCAGACTGGGCTTGCTGCCAACAATCCCATGCAGAGAGGCTGCTGCAACCCACCCCTCTCCAATCCTTCACCTCAGACACCCCCTGTGCTGAGGTTCGCCCTCTGCCCAGCCAGCCTGGGATTAGCCATTTTCTGATCATCGCCACCTGGTGGGTGGTCCAGCTCTGACTCCAGACTCAGGTTCTGAGGGTGGCAGTGAGCAGGGCGGAGGCTGCCAGGCCCTCTCCTGCCCCAGTTCCCACTGTGCTCTCCCCTAGGCATGGGCAGCAGTGACGAGTGGTCTGACGTTCAGGACATTATTGACTCCACTCCAGAGCTGGACATGTGTCCGGAGACCCGCCTGGACCGCACGGGAAGCAGGTACTGGCTCGGCTCAGCCCAGCCCTGGGGTCCTGGGGGCTCAGTACTTGTCTAAGTCAGTGATTTTGGGGAAGGCGCCCTCTGTCACCAGTGGGAGAAACATCACGGCTGTCAGGCCTACTGCCTCCCATCCACTCCCAGCCTGCACTGCAGTGTGAGCATTGACTGGCCACGGTGGGGGTGTCGGAAGAGTCCCACTCACTCTGCTCTCTCTCCCACCTGTGTGTCCCAACAGCCCAACCCAGGGCATCGTGAACAAAGCTTTTGGCATCAACACCGACTCCCTGTACCACGAGCTGTCAACGGCAGGGTCTGAGGTCATCGGGGATGTGGATGAAGGGGCTGACCTCCTGGGTAAGCGCAAGCCTTCCCCCACGTGCATGTGCAGTGTTGGGGCTTCCTGCTGCCAGTTTTGTTTGTAATGAAAGTCCTCTGTCGGCCGGGCACGGTGGCTCACGCCTGGAATCCCAGCACTTTGGGAGGCCGAGGTGGGTGGATCATGAGGTCTAGCGATCGAGACCATCCTGGCCAACATGGTGAAACCCCGTCTCTACTAAAAAATTACAAAAATTAGCCGGGCGTGGTGGTGAGCGCCTGTAGTCCCAGCTACTCAGGAGGCTGAGGCAGGAGAATCGCTTGAACCCGGGAGGCGGAGGTTGCAGTGAGCCAAGATCGTGCCACTGCACTCCAGCCTGGTGCCTGGCAACAGAGCGAGATTCTGTCTCAAAAAAAAAAAGAAAGTTCTCTGTCAGCCGTGAGCTAGGAACCTTTATTTTTCCAGCTTTATTGAGGCATATATATATTTATTTTTTTATTTTGAGACAGAGACTCGCTCTGTTGCCAGGCTGGCGTGCAGTGGTGGGATCTCGGCTCACTGTAACCTCTGCCTCCCGGGTTCAAGCAATTCTCCTGCCTTAGCTTCCCAAGTAGCTGGGATTACAGGCATGGGCCACTATGCCCTGCTAGTTTCTGTATTTTTAGTAGAGACAGGGTTTTACCATGTTGGCCAGGCTGGTCTCGGACTCCTGACCTCAGAGGATCTGCCTGCCTCAAGCTCCCAAAGTGCTGAGATTACAGGCTTGAGCCACTGGGCCTGGCCTATTGAGTTCTATTTCATACGTAATCATCCCTCCATCTCCACGGGGGACTGGTTTCTGGACTGCCCCAAGGATACCCAACTCTGAGGCTTCTCAAGTCCCAGCTCTGAAGTCGTGTAGTGTTGCGAAGAAGCTGTGTGCACCTGTGCACCCTCCCGTGGCCTCCACTTCTCGTCTGGGTTCAGCTGTAGCTGCTACGGAAGTAGCTGCTGTTTTACTGAGTCGTTTGGGGAATAATGACAGGAAAAAAGTCTACACGTCAGTACAGACGCGGCCACCGTAGGCCTGGCTGGCTACATTTCCCATCCGAGGTTGGTTGAATGCACAGATGCAGAACTCACGGATATCGAGGGTTGACTGTACCATCAAATTCACCACCTTAAAGTGCACGGTTCTGTGGTTTTTAGCATACTCACAGGTGGTGCCGCCGCCCACACTATCTTAGTTTAGAATGTTCCGCCATCCTAAAAAGAAACCCATGCCTGGTAGCCTCGCCACGTCTCATGCACACACCATCAGGGCTGTTGACTTCCGAGGAGGTTGGGAGGGTGCCCACCTGCCCACTCCTCCCCAGACGGCCCTGGCTTTACCTCTGTGCCACAGGTCCACACCAGAGCCTCTGTCTGCAGCAGCTGCGAACAGCAGGGCCTGCTTCCTGCCAGCACATGGAGTCCCCTCTGCTCACAGCATCTGCTGGCAGCTGAGTGCTGGCCACATGGCTCGGATCCCCAGGCCAGGGCCTTCAGGCATGGCAGGCAGGCAGTAGGACAGTCTAGTCTGTCCCCTTGTGTGCGTCAGAGTCCGAGCCTTTCGCCATGGCCTTGCTCCCCACAGCCCACAGGGCGAGAAGCTCCGGGATCCCAGGCTGCCTCCTGGCGTACTCCTGGCTGATTGTCTTATCTGGGGCAGGGGGACCTCCAGGGTACAGAGTAATGTGGGGTGCTCAGCACCAGTGGGGCCTCGGGCCTGACACGGAGGCCTGTCTCAGCCTGGCTTGAGTCAGAAAGTGCCCCGATAGAGGCCACGTATAAATAACATCATACTTTCCATCTTAACCGTATAGAAGTGTTCAGCTTAGTAGTGTTCGGCACACTCTAGTCGATGGTGAAAGATGGAATGTTCTCCCCTACGATCATGAAGAAGGCGAGGGGGCCTGCTTTGGTGCTGTGAATTTTTACTGAAACTTTTCTCATGTGTTGCAAAAATATATATAAAAAATCCAAAGGCAATTAATACTCAGAAAAATTCTGCTAAATTGGGATAATCTCTTTTAGTATTTTGATATCCTTCCACTCTACATAATTCAGATAATGTATATTTTTCAACTATTTTTTTTATTTTTGGAAAAAATCATATGTGCCTATAATAATATTTAAATAATATCAGAAAATGCCAAGAAGATAGTAAAAACCAGAGGCAACCTCGCCCCCATGCCATGATGATTGTTTTAATGTCTTGGTGACACCCTACCAGGCACCACGACCCCCAGACGTGGACACATGTGTACACGGGACACAGAGTGTTGGGTCGCAGCTGCCCTTCTCATTGTGGGTGCCATTCGTGTTTCCGTGGGTGCCAGCACTGACACAGCCACCACCGGTCCTCACTGCAGCCTCAGGCCATCCTCCTGCTAGTGTCCCCAGTTTATAGATGAAGAAACTGAGGCCGGGTGTGGTGGCTCACGCCTGTAATCCCAGCACTTTGAGAGGCTGAGGCGGGTGGATCACATGAGGTCAGAAGTTTGAGACCAGCCTGGCCAACTTGGTGAAAGCCTGTCTCTACTAAAAATACAGAAAAAATTAGCCAGGCATGGTGGCACGCACCTGTAATCCCAGCTCCTCGGGAGGCTGAGGCAGAAGAATCATTTGAACCCGGGAAGCAGAGATTGCAGTGAGCCGAGATTGCACTATTGGACTCCAGCCTGGATGACAGAGAGAGACTCTGTCTCAAAAAAAAAAAAAAAAAAAGAAAGAAACTGAGGTCAGGGAGGGTGAGATGACAGTCAGAGCTCGGGCTCAAACGCACATCCAACCCAGAACAGCAGCCCTAACTCTGAGCACGCTCTGTGCTGTTCAGTAGCTTTATTGAGATGTGATTTTCACACTATGTAATTCGTCCACTTACGGGGTACGGTCCAAAGGGTCAGCATGCCCATTGTTTAGAGTCATATAGTTTGCACCTTTTGGGGATGAATGTTTTCACCCCTACCTCTGCGTGGCCTTTGTGCTGCCCCACCCTGCTGCATAGCCACCCCCTGCTGCACCCACCTAGAGGGCACTGGCCAGGAGCCTGCATTCCCATGCCACCCTGGCATAACCCTTTTCTCATATCATGACGGAGGCCATGAGTCACTGTGCACTCCACACTCTCTGTGTGCTCCGGGCTCTGCCACCTGCTCTGCAGGGTGCTGGTCGTCTGGGCACTGCCGAGCTCAGGCTGGCACAAGAGTCAGCTCTTGGGAGTAACAGACCTTTTGGTCCCTTTCCAGAGCCTTAAACATAATGTGTCTAAGAAAGTCAGGCAGGGAGGGGTGCAGTCACTCACGCCTATAATCCCAGAGCTTTGGATGGCCAAGGCAGGAGGATCACTTGAGGCTAGGAGTTTGAGACCAGCCTGATCAACATAGCAAGACCCTATTTCTACAAAACATTTTATAAAACATTATGCAGGCGGCTGGGTGCAGTGGCTCATGCCTGTAATCCCAGCACTTTGGGAGGCTGAGGCAGGCAGATCATGAGAACAGGAGATTGAGACCATCCTGGCCAAGATGGTAAAACCCCGTCTCTAGTAAAAATACAAAAATTAGCCAGGCGTGGTGGCATGCACCTGTAGTCCCAGCTACTCAGGAGGCTGAGGCAGGAGAATCACTTGAACCCAGGAGGCAGAGGTTGCAGTGAGCAGAGATGGTACCACTGCACTCCAGCCTGGTGACAGAGTGAGACTCTCATCTCAAAAAAAATATATTAATAGGCAGGCATGGTGGTGTGCACCTGTAAGTCCCAGCTGCCTGGGAGGCTGAGGTGGGAAGATCACTTCAGCCTGGGAGTTTAAGGCTGCAGTGAGCTGTGAACACACCCCTGCACCCCAGCCTGGGCAACAGAGTGAGACCCTGTCTCTTAAAAAAAAAAAGAAAGGAAAAGAAAAAGGTGGTCCTGAGGAGTGAGGACCTCGTCCTGCTGCTGCAATCTGTTGATGGAACGTTTTTGAAACAGAGGAGCCTGCTCTCTGGCACCCAGGATAGAGGAATGAGCTGGACCTGTGCCCCTCTGCTCTAATCACCTTGCCCAAGGGCTCGCCCATGTCCAGCTCAGCTACAGGGCGGGCACAAGGTCCTGAAGACAGCAGGGAAACGAGTACACTCTTGTGTGGCTGCTAAGCAGGGGAGAGCCGGAACCTGCATGGATCTGGAAAGAGCATCATTTCAGAAACACATCAGCTTCGCATGTGACAGGAGGGTGCTTCTGCCGAAAGTCAGCAGGTGGAGAGCGGTGTCCCTCTATCCAGTGCCTGCGTTGGCAGCCTGGTGCCCCTCAGCACTTTTTCTCTGAATTCCTTTGGCAATGGAGGAATAACAAGAGCCCAGGCTGGGCGTCTGTTGTATGCCATCAAATCTCAGCACCGATTTTAAGACGTCTTTTTTTTTCTATAGAAGTGGGGTGTTGCTATGTTGCCAGGGCTGGTCTCAAACTCCTAGGCTCAGGTGATCCTCACACTTTGGACTCCCAAACCGCACTGGGGTTACAGCTGTGCACCCAGCCCACACACCATTATTTTAGGAATCTTCAAGAAAGAAAAAACTGCAGCAAATTAAGCTATAATGTGGCAGTGATTAAGACCCACTGAAATTTCAGAAATGTTAACATGAGAAAAAAATGGACATCTTCGAATTGGCGTAAGAAGCAGTAAGGGAATCAATACTCACCGAGCATGTGGCTGGCCGGGATCTGTACCGGCTGTTACCGCACTGCCTGGTGGGAATTTCACAGCAAGTATTCACTGAGGAGCTTATTTTTCTGTTTTACAAATGACTGACACTCAGAGAAGGTACACTGTGTGCCCTGCATTGTTGAGCTGGAATCTGGAGTCCGCACAGCTGATCTTCCCTCCACCCTGCTCTGCATGGCCAAGGCGGCCCTCAGGAGAGACTCCACCGACGTGGTAGCCAGACCTAGAAAGTGTCCACAGATAACCTTGAGAAGAGACAGGCCTGTGTAAGATAAGGAAGCGTCCTTGAAGGACATGAAAGAAGCCGTGCGCCCAGAGGGTGATGCCACGTGCCTGGACCTGAAGGCACGCCCTGGGAGCTGTCTGGTGATGTGGCAGCCCACCGTTCTTACGAGGATCCATTCATTACCAGTAAAAATACCCACACGCTTGTTGGAGATTTTTCTGGAACTCCATGAATGGAACTGAAGTTCATCCAGTAGAGGAAACGTGAGAATAGCCTAGAAAATGAGAGAACAAGCTTGCAGGATTCCACAGAAAGCTGCAGCAGCTGAGGCAGGCAGCGACAGAGCCCTGGTGTGAGCTCACAAGCTCAGGGCCAAGAGCCAAGGACAGACCTGGAGCCATGGGGAATCCGTCTAGGAAAAGTGCGGCATCTCAAACTATGGAAAACAGGCGGATGAGCCGGTAAACGTACTGCCTTAGTTGCTGCTGGTGTAAAATGAAGTCCAAGCCTAACCTCACTCTGTAAACAGCAGTGATTTCCAGGTGGATTAAGGATCTAAGCACACAATTACAAGAACAACAGAACGGAGCCAGCCATGGTGGCATCTGTGATCCCAGCTACTTGGGAGTCTGAGGCGGGAGGATCACTTGAGCCCAGGAATTCGAGGATATAGTGAGTCATGATTGCACCTCTGCACTCCAGCTTGGAGGACAGAGCAAGACCCTGTCTCAGGAAAACGAGAACGTCAACAAAGGATAGAACTAGAAAAGGGGCTGGGCGCAGTGGCTCACCCCATAATCCCAGCACTTTGGGAGGCTAAGGTGGATGGATCACTTCAGGTCAGGAGTCTGAGACCAGACAGACCAACATGGTGAAACTCCATCTCTACTAAAAATACAAAAAACTAGCTGGGTGTGGTGGTATATGCCTGTAATCTCAGCTACTCAGGAGGCTGAGGCAAGAAAATCACTTGAGCCCAGGAGGTGGAGATTGCAGTGAGCGGACATCATGCCACTGCAAGAAGGAAAGAAAAAACTGGGCAAGGCCCATTGGCTCACGCCTGTAATCCCAGCACTTTAGGAGGCCAATGTGAGTGGATCACCTGAGGTCAGGAGTTCAAGACCAGCCTGGCCAACATGGTGAAACCCCATCTCTACTAAAAATTTAAAAAAAAAAAAAATTAGCTGGGTGTGGTGATGGCAGGCACCTGTAGTCCCAGTTACTTGGGAGGCTGAGGCAGGAGAATGGCTTGAACCTGGGAGGCAGAGGTTGCAGTGATCCAAGATTGAACAATTGCACTCCAGCCTGGGTGACAAGAGTGAAACTTGTTTCCAAAAATAAAAATGAAAAACTGGCAAAGGATATTGGAGAATGTTTTCATAATCTGGGCCTCTCTATGTGACCAAAGCCATATAGGAAAATAATGAGAGCTGTGGCTAATGATGGAGACATCATTAAAACTAAAATACAGGCTGGCACGGCGACTCACACCTGTAAGTCCAGCACTTTGGGAAGCCAAGGCAGGAGGACTGCTTGAGCCCAGGAGGTCAAGACCAGCCTGAGCAACAAAGGAAACCCTGTCTCCACAAAAAAAATACAAAAATTAGCTGGACGTTGTGGTGCATGCATGTAGCAGCTACAGACATAGCTGAAGTGAATTTTAGCTCAAGTTGAGTTTAGTGAGTAGCCTGAGAATCATGCCGGCCTCTTAGGAGGCTGAGCCAGGAGGAGTGCTTGAGCCCTGGAGGCTGATGCTGCAGGGAGCCGTGATCGCCCCACTGCACGCCAGCCTGGCCGACAGAGCAAGTCCTTGACAACTAAAGAAAGAAGGAAAGAAACCAAGTACAATAGGAATCATCAGAAGATAAAACAGGAAATGTGGCCGGGCGTGGTGGCTCATGCCTGTAATCTCAGCACTTTGGGAGACCAAGGTGGGCAGAACACAAGGTCAAGAGATGGAGACCATCCTGGCCAACATGGTGAAATCCCATCTGTACTAAAAAACAAAAATTAGCTGGGTGTGGTGGGTGCCTGTAGTCCCAGCTACTCAGGAGGATGAGACAGGAGAATTGCTTGAACCTGGAAGGCAGAGGTTGCAGTGAGCTGAGATCGCGCCACTGCACTCCAGCCTCATGACAGAGTGAGACTCCATCTAAAAAAAAAAAAAAAAAGGGAAATTTACAGACTATACCAATAAACATATGAAAAGATGCTCAGTTTTAGAAATAATAAAGAAATAAAGAGAAAATCAAGAAAACTTTTTCCCTACAAGACTGAAAATAGACAATCAAGGCTGTCTAGGGTGGAGCGGTGCTGCCCTACACGCCAGAGGTGAGGGGCGCAGCCCCACTGAACACCCGTAGGTGGTAGCGGCGGTGGAGCCTTCGAGGGGCAGCTGAGCAGTCACAGGCTGAGAGGCACCTCAAGCCCTCACACAGGGACACCACGTCTCGCGGGAGCAGGTGCAGTGACAGATGATGAGATGTTCCCATAGAGAAACACTACAGGGCATTAAAAGCAACCAGGCCGGGTGCAGTGGCTCATGCCTGCTAAAGCAGGTGGATCATTTGAGCTCCAGCGTTCAAGACCAGCCTAGGCAACATGGCGAAACCCTGTCTCTACCAAATACTTAGTTGGGCTTGGTGATGTGCACCTGTAGCTGCAGCTACTTGGGAGGCTGAGGGAGAGGATTGCTTAAGCCTGGGAGGCAGAGATTGCAGTGAGCAATTTGAGCTCAGGAGTTCCTGACCAGCCTGGGCAACATGGTGAGACCTCATCTCTACTAAAAAAAAAAATACAAAAATTAGCCGGGCGTGGTGGCGTTCACCTGTACTCCGAGCTACTCGGGAGGCTGAGGTGGGAGGATCTTCAGCCTGGGAGGTCAAGGTTGCAGTGAGCTGTGATGGTGCCACTGCACTCCAGGCTGGGCAACAGAGGGAGATCCTGGCTCAAAAAATAAATAAAGGCAACCAGGAATCTCAGCACAGGAGAGTCCCATGACAGTGCTGAGTGGAACACAGGAAGTCTCCCAGAGAGATGGATGATGTGGTCCCGTGTTTGTGTTTTGAAACCTGTTGTTTATCTAGAAGGAAAACTGAGAGGAGAATATTGGCCATTTGCAGTGGTTGCCCTGGGAAGCGACATGAGAGAGGGACATCTGCTCTTGAATTGGGGTGCTTTATTATTGGAATTCCTGTAACAAACAACCCTTTTGTCATCTAAATCAAGTGACTTTTTAATGCATTTCCTTTTCTGGGTGAAAGCAACCAAGTAGATCAGAACCACATCCTTGCCTCTGGAGGAGGAGGTGGTGTTTTCCCGCAGAGCATTTCCCTCTGCCTCCGTGCAGGGAGGGGGCCAGGACCCAGTGAGGATGCTGCCCCTGCCACCCTCCCCGCCCCTCCTCTGCATTCTGGCTTGGTTTTCCACCCCCTCCACTGTGAGGCCCTTGCTCCCAGTTTGTCTTCAGTCGCCCTTCACTGAGGTCCTGCCCTACCTGAGCTGACCCAGGAGCCTCAGAGTCCAGCCCTAGGTCTGCATCTGCCATGTCTCCCTCGCTGCACTCTGCCTCGCCCACACTGGGGGCTTTTGGAGGCTGGGCACCTGCCACACCTCGCCCCACACACTCCTCTTCACAGGCCATCTTTGTGGGGGTTGCAGGGGGCCTGCCCTCCTGATGGGTGGCGGGAGCAGGCTTTAGGGTCAAGGCTCAGCAGCGCAGCTCTGGGCTGGACCATGGCGCCTGGGCCCCGTTCCCTGCAGGCTTCTGCCTGGGGGTATAGGGCATCCAGACCTGCTGGAGGCTGCTCCTGTTCTCTCTTGCCCTGCAACATAGGAGTGGCCGAATCATTGATGCGTTTTCTTTAATAAGAATGTCTTTATTTTGTCGGTTCCAGTCACCAATTGACCTTTATCACTTCCTTCCCCCCCGCCTTTCTATGCCACGCTGGACACGCCCAGGGGAGTTCTCAGGTGTGTATCTCTCTCCTGTCTGTCTCCCCTCTGTAGCTGGGGGGTGGACGGGGGATACCCCGAGCTTCCCCAACACCACGGCTGTGTGGCCCGCCCCCCACGCCGCCACAGCGCCTGTGCTTCTGCTCGCCGCCACCACAGCTCGGAAGCTTGTTTCCGTTTGCTCCACCAGCCACTGGACAATGACCTGAATATCCAACCCCCACAGCCTGAAAAGTCCCCCGAGGGCCATTTCTGAAGGCCCTGCAGAGCCCTAAGACACGCACGGCAGTGACTGGACACAGCCAAGGCCAGCTCTGGGGCCTCCCCTGCTGTTAGGCGCACCCCAGACGTCAGGTCCTAGAGGCCCCTGCCAAGCCCAGCCCGGGGGCCCCTCCTCACCTGGGTGGACAGGCCGAGTTCTGCTTTCGGGCTGCACAGCAGGAGGCTCCAAGGCCCCACCCAGAGACTGTTCAGGTGCAGCTCCCCAGCCTCCAGGCGGAGCCTGTCCCCACAGGGGTGCCTTTTGTCCCCAGCCCCACCCAGCCCAGCGTTTGGGTTGAGATGTTAGCTACCAGCCCCACAAGTGACATTGGCCTGGTAGTCTTCATGTAACTCCAAGGATAAACTTTCCAGAAGTAGCTGGCTCCGCCCCACCTCCTGCCCTCCTAACCCCTCCTGCGCCCGCCCTGACCCAGCAGCCCCAGCTCTGAATCCCCCAGCCTGCTGTCCACACGGGCTTAACGCGCTTCTCTTCTCTCCCTCTCTCCCTCTCCTCCCGCCCTGGTTGCCCATCTCCTGTGGGACGGGGACGGCTCCCTAGTGCGCGATGATTTCTTTGGTAAGGCTGAGGTCCTGTTCCCGCGTGTCACTCCTTCACCCCTACATCGTCTCCTGCTTCATGAGCTGTTTGCTTTGTTCTGCATGATGGGGACAGCATTGGGGACGCCGGGGTCAGGGGCAGCCCTGGGTGACGCTAGCTCCGTCCCGGCTGCCTCTGGGCTGTGGGAGGTGGCGACTTCCCCCAAGGGACAGACTTGAAGGCCTGAGGAAGGCAGCCCCAGCCTCTCTGAGTCCCCACAAGCACAGGGCACCCTGTCTGTGGGGAGGAAGGCCTGTGTTTGAGGCAGGGGAGGTCATAATGGAGGCCGCAGGCAGGACCTCTGAGCCCAGGCACCAAGGCGTGTGATGCTGTTTCCTGACTGCGTAGACGTGGGGCAGTGTGTGGGAAGGCCGGACCTTGGAGTTTCTTTCCATTCTTTTGGGGTTTCTGGGCATGCTTGCAGGAGCTCAGTCCAGGTTCACTTGGGGCCTGGTGGTAGACGAGCCATCAGTCCCGCTGTGGGAAGGCGCCAGGGAGTCCTGGTCCTCACAGCTGCACCCTGCCATGCCCCATGCCTGCTGGCCCCACTGTGAGAGGCCTCTCTCCACCCACCTGCCCCCTCACCCCAGCCCCAACATCATTCACCTGAGAGTGGTGGCTCTGAGAGGGCCTGCCTCATGATGGGACTGCTGGGGGCACTGAGGTGACAGCACAGTGGGCCACTTAGAGGCCTGCGTCTGGCCAGCTGGCCTGTGACATTGGTCAGTCACGAGAACAACCCCAAGGCCTGGGAGCCTGCTCTGTGCTCCCTGCAGATCGGGCATCATCCTCTGCCAGGCCACCCTCTCCAGAAGCGTGGTTACCCTGAGGCAGGTGCGGTGGTACCAGGGTCCTGCCTCCAAGGGCACAGGTGAAACCTCTGCACCTTCTGTTTCAGGAATGGGCAAAGAAGTGGGGAATCTGCTGCTGGAAAACTCACAGCTTCTGGAAACCAAGTAAGAGGGCCCTTCTCCAGGCAGCCCTCCTTGCCAGGGCTGGGAGACTGAGCCGGGCCTGAGGGCACCAATGCCAGCAGCTGTGGTCATTTCTGGTGGGAGGAACTCAGAGCAGGGCTCACATAGTTTCTTTAGGAAGCTTATCTTCAGGAGCCTGTAACAAGGGTAACCATAGAGTTTAGCTCTCAGATAGGGACAGGGGTCTCCCATTCAGCCACCTTATTGACCAGGCTGTGCCTTCTCCAGCACAGAAGTGCAGGTGTCCCTGGGAAGGCCCTTCACATACCTGCATGCTGCTCCCATGCACTCCCACCATTCTGCTTTTTCAAAGAAATGCCTTGAACGTGGTGAAGAATGACCTCATTGCCAAGGTTGACCAGCTGTCCGGGGAGCAGGAAGTGCTGAGGGGTGAGCTGGAGGCTGCCAAGCAGGCCAAAGTCAAGCTGGAAAACCGCATCAAGGAGCTGGAAGAGGAACTGAAAAGGTGAGGGCGGGGGCTTGGAGAGCCGGTCACAGAGGCACCCGGCGTCAGGGCTCTGGAGTGGCTGCCTTCTCCAGTGCCTGCCCTCCAGCCAGAGTGGCTTTGTCCACCCCCCAGCTCCAGCTCACAGCCACTTCACCCTGATCAAGAAGGGCTGTGGTCTCCTGAGCCTCCCATAGCGCACGCTGGGCCTGTCTCGTGTGTCCTTAACTGCACGGTGTGTGGGGCTGAGCTGCAGCTCCCACCATCCCACTCCTCCAGCCCTTTGATCAGCCAAGGTTTGGCTGTGGCCCCTGGAGAGCTGTGTGTTGGGGATCCAGCCTTTCTCTGATAAGCAGAGGAGGTGTGGGGCCCCGAGACCGTGCCTCTGCCTGAGAAGGGACCCGGATCTGCTCTGGGTTTGCTGAAGCCAGGGCCCCTGTGATTTGCCCCTCTTCGCATTCCCAGGCAGCCAGGATGGAAGGCTGGGCTTCGGGGCACTTGTACAGCGGTGGTGCAGGACCACCTGTCCCCAGAGAACCGGCAGCAGAGCTCAGGGTCCTGAACTAGAGGGCTGCTGCAGGGAGAGCCCCCAGCCCTGCACAGAGGCAAGGACACAAGTCCCGGGGCGGGCACTGCCCGCTGCTTGTTCCTGAGGCCCCTGGGAGGCCCTCACCCTCCCTGCCTCCTTCCCCTTCCCGCAGAGTGAAGTCTGAGGCCATCATCGCCCGCCGTGAACCCAAAGAAGAGGCGGAGGATGTAAGCAGCTATCTCTGTACAGAATCGGTACATCTGCTCTTCACTCTTCACACGCGGGGCGGCCACCATTCATCATTCCCATGCCTTCCCATGCCAGGTGTCCACCATTCCCACACACTCAAACACGGGGCGGCCACCATTCACACACATTTACACGCTGGGTGTCCACCATTCCCATGCATTCACATGCGGCGCAGCCACCATCCCCACACACTCACATGTGGGGCGGCCACCATTCACTATTCACCATTCACACACAGTACCTTTCACCATTCACACACGGGGTGTCCACCATTCACCATTCACACACAGTACATTTCACTATTCACCATTCACCATTCCCACATGGTACATTTCACTGTTTGCCATTCCCACGTGGTACATTTCACTATTAATTCACCATTCCCACGCGGTACATTTCACTGTTCGCCATTCCCACGCAATATATCCCATTCTTCACACTCGGAGCATGGGCATTGGGAGTGGGATCCCGGTGACTCACTGGATCTGCTGTCTCTCTTCAAAATCAGTATATTCCACTATTCACATGCAGGACTGGGGCCACAGGCAGGGGGCCCAGGCGGGCTCCTGGGGTCTCACCAGCTCTTCTGGGCTTGCAGCCTTCCCACCCCTCCTGTGTGACATGTGACCCCAGTGGCATCATCTGCCGCCCCACTCCCCAGATCACATGGAGTCAGAACCAGGCCCTTGGGCAGGACCATAGCGCTGGCGGGACGCCAGGTCACCTGTCAGCATCCTGCTGCATGCCTTTTGCATGGTCACAAGCAGGTCTCCCTGACTCTGCAGCCTGGCCAGTCATTTGCTGTCCCCTTCCCAGAACCCACCCCACCCCAGGAGCCCAAGAGACCCCAGGGCAAGCTCTCTGCTGCCTGGGTATTACAGGCCCTCACCTTCAGAACCACCACCCCTTCCAGGGGAGAGGCCAAAGGGAGCACTGCCTGTCAGCTGGCCAGCAGCTGCCTTTCTTAAGGAGAGCAGGCCCTACTCCAGGAAGGATGCCGACTTCACACGCACTAGCTGTCACTTGGGGGCTGTGGTGATGATAAAGTGAGGTTGTGTGTCTTGGGCCATCCCGTGCAGCCTGCACTCCCCATGGTCTAGGAGAAACACAAGCTGAAGGCGAGTCACGTTTCCCCCACCCAGCCCCTCCTGCAGGAGCTGAAGGTTCCACCAGTCCTGGGCCTCAGCCCCTTGTCACAGCCTGAGACTGGACATGCATCTGTAAGCAGGAAGTGCTGAGTGCTAAGGGCCATGTGGGGACTCCACTGCCCACCCGCCATGCACTTCGTCATTCCCTGGCAGCTCTGCTGGGCAGCCCTGGGTGGAGGGAGCAGACTGCAGACCCCACACGGGTCTGTCAGAACCCAGAGTGTTCAGCCGGCTGACCCTTCCTAGACTGTCATCTGGCTGCTCATTTCACACAGGACCGGGCCCACCTGCACCTCACCTGAGACATTTGGAGCCTCCAAGGACATGCAGGGAAAGTCACCCACATCATGCTTCATGCGTGTCATGGCAGCCCTGGCAGGGTTCCCCTCTCCCCTTGCCCACACCCCTCCACACCACTTTTTGCCTGAAGCTGCAGGAAATTGGCACTTAGATCCACTTACACCTGGAGGCCACGCCCCCTGCCCCAGTGGAGGCACCCCAGGAGGAAGCAGATGTGACCTGGCCTCTAGGGGCTGGCTGAGCCTCCGTGCCTCCCATCTGCAGGACAAAATCCCCATGGCGCAGCGCCGCCGCTTCACGCGGGTGGAGATGGCCCGGGTGCTCATGGAGCGGAACCAGTACAAGGAACGGCTGATGGAGCTGCAGGAGGCCGTGCGGTGGACCGAGATGATCAGGTAGGGGTGTGGGATCATCCCAGACAGCAGGACTGCGGCTCCCTCTCTTCTAGGGGGGACTGAAGTGCGCTGGGTGCTTCCTGGTGGGAACCTGGAGAGGCCCAGGCAAGGGAGGCATGAGGGTACTAGCAGGTTGCTCCCTGTGCCCTCCCCTGTAGAGCATCCCGAGAGCACCCGTCCGTCCAGGAGAAGAAGAAGTCCACCATCTGGCAGTTGTAAGCTGGGGGCACCTGGGGGGTGTGGCCAGCAGCTGCAGGGGAGCAGGCAGGGAGGCTCTCTGGTCCTCTGCCCACCCCTCACCTCCCTGTGCCTCCGGCAGCTTCAGCCGCCTCTTCAGCTCCTCCTCCAGCCCCCCTCCGGCCAAGCGTCCCTACCCCTCAGTGAACATCCACTACAAGTCGCCCACCACAGCCGGCTTCAGCCAGCGCCGCAGCCACGCCATGTGCCCGATCTCGGCGGGCAGCCGGCCCCTGGAGTTCTTCCCTGATGAGTGAGTGTCCTCTGGCCCCCATATGTGGCCTGCAAGGGGGTTGGGGAGGCCCTGTCCAGGGGCCTCTCCCCTCCAGCCCTGAAAGAGGATTTTGAGAGCAGCCTTCACCTCACTTGCCACATGCCAGAGGGCGTGACCTTTCCCTGCACACCGCCTGCCCCACCATGCCGCGGGGAGCTGGGCTGCTCTGGCTCCACAGTCTTTACTTCAGGATATCTGTACCCACTGACAGCTGTGCTGGGCTTCACGGTGGCCCCTGGGCTCTGCTGCCGTTGAGGCTGCAGCTGCAGAAAGGAGCCATGGCAGGCACACATCCAGCAAGGAGTCCCTGGCCACACCTGTGTCCCAGTGGCACTCTGGGTCCTGGTCCCCGAAGCCCTCAGTGGCTGTGGCAGCAGAGCAGCCTCTGGGTTGAGCAGGTGCCAGCTGTGTCCTCCAGGCCTATGGCCATGCCTGGTGCTGGGAAAGCCACCCTCCCCAGCTGGGCACCCAGTGGCCGGAAAAAGGCAAGGATGGGCCCAGGCGGGCCTCCTTGCCTCAGCCTCCCCTAGGGCAGGCCCAGGGCACTGTGGGTGCCTGCTGCTCTGCTGCTCACCCTGGACAGAGACGTCATCCATCATTCTTCCACTCAGCGACTGCACGTCCTCCGCCCGTCGAGAGCAGAAGCGCGAGCAGTACCGCCAGGTGCGTGAGCACGTGCGTAACGACGACGGCCGTCTGCAGGCCTGCGGCTGGAGCCTGCCCGCCAAGTACAAGCAGGTGCGGGCGGGGCGCTGCGGGGACGGGCGTGGGTAAGGGGGCGGGGCGGGGCGAAGGCGGGGCAGTGCCAGAGGTGGGAGGGGACGGCGGGCGGGGCGGGTCCTGGCAGGTTCCTAGTGAGCCTCCTGCGCCGGGCTCTGGAGGGTCGGAGGAGGAGTCCCGCGGCTGCCACGCCCCCACCTGCCTTGAGTCTTGAGAGGTGGCTCTGCTGCCAGAAGCCAGCAGCCCGGCCTGACCCAGGTTTCTGGAGGGATAGGTGGGAGCCAGGACTCGCGCTCACGGCGCCACCCTGCTCCCTGCAGCTGAGTCCCAATGGGGGCCAGGAGGACACGCGGATGAAGAACGTGCCAGTGCCTGTGTACTGCCGCCCTCTGGTGGAGAAGGACCCTACCATGAAGGTGAGCCCGCGAGGAACCCGCTCAGGCCGCCTGGGTTGTGGGGAGGCTGGGGAGCGCCGGTGTCACCCGAGCCCGGCCCTGCCCTTTCAGTTATGGTGTGCCGCGGGTGTCAACCTGAGCGGGTGGAGGCCCAGTGAGGACGACGTTGAGAATGGAGTCAAGCCAGCGCCAGGCCGCGACCCCCTGACCTGCGACCGGGAAGGGGACAGCGAGCCCAAGAGTGCCCATGCATCTCCCGAGAAGAAGAAGGTGAGCATGGCTGAGGCCACCTGGCACCCTCCCTGGCTTAGTCTTTGGACAGCTTAGCTGCAGAGCATGCTGGGAGTGAGACACGGGACTGCTGGGGACAGCACCCGGAGGCTGGGCCTTGCAGGGGCTCCTAGACTGTGGGTCGCAGTGTCTTCCCTCCCCAGGGCTGAACTGCCTCCTGGGTTCTCAGCGGGAGTGCCATCCAGCAGTCTTGGTCCCTGTGGCTGGGAATGGGAATGTGGCTGGGGCAGGCCCTTCCCCTCCCCTCTCCTCTCTTCTCTTCCTCTCCCCTCCCGTCCTTCCCTTCTCTCCCCTCCTTCTCCGCCAGTGGCCTGGAGTGGGCCTGAGTGGGCCTACGCTGGCTGGGCGGCAGGGGTCAGGCAGGCGGCAGGTGTGGTGGAGCCCAGGAGTGGCAGAGCTTGCTTCCCAGTGGTCAGAGGCTTAGTCTTATGGCCCAGCTTGGGCCTCTTGGAGCTTAGGGGCTTCCTCTGTAGAGGGGAAACTGTGTATGGAACGGTTTAGAGTGCAGTCCTGAGCCCTCATTTGTAGGACTGAAGGCCCCACAGGGTCCTGGGGTGTCCCTTATGCTGTGCTGAGGCGCAGGACCCAAGAAAAAAAGAGACAGGACACAGAAGTACAAGGAAAATGCAGCTGGGCTCAGGGGGGCCACGCCACCTATGAGCAGAGTCAGGTGAGGCCCCGAGTGTCCAGAAGCGTGAGTATTTATTGTGTATAGGTTAGGGGGCAGGGCAGTGAGTGAAATCATCTTTAAGAATAGTGATAGGGTCGTGAGCAGTAAAAGAAGGGGTCTACCCCCATTAGGTCACTGAGGCTTGAAGGTGGGCCGTGTGCAGTGAAGAGGGTGCAGTGTGCAATACCTCTATCTATGGGAAACTACTTCTAAGAAGATTTATGGGGGGATGCTTTAAGTCACACAGTAGTGACAGAGCTG
>CAUYLG010072222.1:0-103610 GCA_963573385.1 Cacajao melanocephalus
TGTGGCTCCTCCGCCGGGAATCTCCTAGTCTGTGGGCAACAAAAATTCGTCTGAAAGTGCGGCGTCCACTCGCTCTCTGCGCTTTCACTGGGAGCTACAATCCTGAGCTGTTGTTAATCGGCCATCTTGGTTCTCTCCCCAATATAAGTCATTAACT
The DNA here is from genome assembly GCA_963573385.1 of Cacajao melanocephalus. Classification (NCBI taxonomy): domain Eukaryota; kingdom Metazoa; phylum Chordata; class Mammalia; order Primates; family Pitheciidae; genus Cacajao; species Cacajao melanocephalus. The sequence continues at coordinate 158 of CAUYLG010072222.1, forward strand.
TAAATTTCGATACACTGAGCACAAACATTTAAGGCCAGCAGTGGTGCACCACCCCATAGCCCCTTCCCCACCATAGAGCCCAAGGGTTGTGAGGCTCAGGACCCTGCCCTATGTCCCTGCTATGCCAAGCAGTGGCCAGCCCATTGCTGAGGATGGTGAGTGACCCGAAGAGGGTCTGGAGAACACAGAGCAGAAGGTGTCAAGGGGACAAGCAGTGGGTCTCAGCGCCAGTGGAGGGACACTTTGTACCCAGAGCTCCACATGGGCAGCTCCTCCCCTGGTGGCCCAGCTTTCATTCCTCAAGGAAACATTCCTGTTTAATGTCAACAAATTGAAGATGAAGCCTGAGTCCTCTCTCCTCACCAGAGTCTGAGCAGCAGGAGGAAGAAGAGCAAAGCTGGGTCCTCATGTCCACGAAGAGCCTCTTGAAGCTGATCCTGCTCAGTGATGGTTGGATGGGCTCTGGGGACACAACTTGGAGGGAGTGATCATGCCAGGCTTCAAGTCTCACAGTACAAGCGGGTTTTCAAGACACTGGCAGCTCCTCCCAGGCATCCAAGCTCACACCAAAGAATCCATTCTAGCCTTAGGGGCTCCCTGGTGATAATGGGACACTATTACTGTGTTACTTGGCTAGTATTTCTAAGCATGGGGAGCTGTCTTTTGTTTATTGTGGGGTTTATCTGCCATCTAATGGCAAGTTTGTGACTTAGCGTCTTAGAGGATTTTAAATGCTGGGTCCCAGTGAGTCTTGGCTGTGAATCTTCTTTCATTCAAGGAACTGATCCTATTACATCTATCACTAGGACAGATCCTGTAGGGAACACAAATGATTCCTCTCCTCAAGAAACCAGTCACCTAGTTGGGGTCAAAGGATATTCAGAAAAGATATTAGTCTCAAAGCAATCAAAGGCTGAGTTCTGTGATTGACACGAGATGCCAATGATGTGGTTTTGGACAAAAAGGATAGGCGGTGAGGAACCCTGCAGGGAATAATAACAAGGCTGGGGTGGAAAGCTGAGGGACTCTGGTCCGGATCTGTCAGCTCGGCCTTATTTTTCCCATTCTTGAAACCCTTCCAGAACATCTCTGAGGACCACAGCAGCAGCAGCTGCACCAGTCTGGAAGAATCCAAGGCCACGAAGACTTCTGGACTAAGGGTTGGTGAAGTTTGTACTCTGAGTTATAACAGTCCGAGTGACCACATGTGATCCTTTAAACTAGTGTTGACCATTAGAATTTCTTTTTAAGGCCAGACGTGGTGGCTTATGCCTGTAATCCTAGCACTTTGGGAGGACAAGCCAAGGAGAGCGGATTACCTGAGCTCAGGAGTTTGATACCAGCCTCAACAACATGGGGAAAGCCCCATCTCTACTAAAAATACAAAACATTAGCTAGGCATGGTGGTGTGTGCCTGTAATCCCAGCTACTTGGGAGGCTGAGGCACAAGAATTGATTGAATCCAAATCTGGGTGGTGGAGGTTGCAGTGAGCTGAGATGATGCCACTGAACTCCAACCTGGGCAGCAGAGTTTTTCTGTCTGAAAAACAAAACAAATTTCTTTTTTCCAAAAAACAGCTTTATTGAGGTATGACTGATATATAAAAAGCAATACATATTTAATGTATGAACTAGGGGTATTTGTAGGTAAGTATATACCTGTAAAACTATCACCTCAAACTTATGCCAGAAATTTATCCACCACTTTCAAAAGTTTCCTTCCAATCTCTTTGTTTTGTGTGTGTTGTTTCATTTTCCTTTTGTGGCAACAAAAAGATCTTAGCAGAAGGTCTACCCCCATAGAAAATTTTTAAATATACAATATTATATTGTTTATCCTGTCCTCTAGTTGTACAGCAGATCTCTAGAACTTACTCATCCTGCATAACCGGAACTTTTTTTTTTTTTTTTTTTTGAGATAGAGTCCCTCTCTGTCACCCAAGCTGGAATGCAATGGCGCAATCTCAGCTCACTGCAACCTCCGCCTCCTGGGTTCAAGCGATTCTCTTGCCTCAGCCTCCTGAGTAGCTGGGATTACAGGTGACCACCACAACACCTGGCTATGTGGGGTTTTTTTGTTTTGTTTTTTGTTTTTTAGTAGAGACTGGGTTTCTCCATGTTGGCCAGGTTGGTCTCAAACTCCTGACCTCAGGTGATCCGCCCATCTCAACCTCCCAAAGTGCTGGGATTACAGGTATAAGCCACTCTGCCTAGCCCATAATTGAAACTTTTTACCCTTGACTAACATCTCTCCATTTCCTACTTCTCCCAGCCCTTGACAAACACCATTCTCCTCTCTGCTTCTATCAGTGTGACTATTTTAGATTTCACATATAAGTGAGATCATGTAGTATTTATCTTTCTGTGCCTAGCTTATTTTATCTAGCATGATGATGTTTACGTTCATGCATGTTGTCACAAATGGCAGGATTTTCTTATTTTTTAGGGCTAAGTAGTATTCCATTGTATGTGTATACCATATTTTCTTTATCTATTTGTACATCAGTGGATATTAGGTTGTTTCTCTATCTTGGCTATTGTAAATAATGCTGCAATTAGCATAAGAGTATATTCTGTGAGATCCAGATTTCAATCCCTTTGAATACATATCTAGAAATGGAATTGCTGAATCTAATAGTTCTATTTTTACTTTTCTGAAGTAAAAATCTACATATTTCATGTATACAACTAATTACATTTGGAGATGGATACTTTAAGGAACTTCCATACTGATTTCCATAATGGCTGCACCCATTTACATTCACCAATAGTGTACAAATTTTTCTTTTTCTGCACATACTTGCCAACATTCATCCCTTTTTTTTCTTTTTATGATAATAGCCATCCTAACAGGTGTGAGGTGACATCTCAGTGTGGTTTTGATTTACATTTCTCTGAGGATTAGTGTTGTTGGGCAGTTTTCATATAGCTGTTGACCATATGTATGTCTATCATTTGAGAAATGTCTCTTCTGGCTCTTTGGCCATTTTTTATCTGGGTCATTCTAGTTTTGGTTGCTGTTACTGATATTAAATTGTAAGAGTCTCTTTACATTTTTGGATATTAATTCTTCAGCAGATATGTGGTCTACAAATATGTTCTTGATTCTGTAGGCTGCCTTTTCATTCTGTTTATGGTTTTCTTTGCTGTATAGAAGTTTTTAATCTGATAAAATCCCATTTGTCTACTTTTGCTTTTGCTGCCTGTTCTTTTGGTATCATATTCAAGAATCATTGCCCAGTCCAATGATTAGAAGATTTTCTCCCATTTTCTTTTTTATTATTATTATTGTTTTATTGCTCCAGGTGTCACATTTAAGTCTCTACTCCACTTTGAGTTGGTTTTTACATATGATGGGAGATAAGAGTACAATTGCTTTCTTTTGCATTTAGATATCCAGTTTTCTCAAAACAATTTAATGAAGAGAAGAGCTTCCCCTCATTGTCTGCTCTTGACACCCAAGTCAAAGATCAGTTCACTGTATATGTATGGGTTAATTTCTGGGCCCTTATTCTGCTCCATTGGTCTACATGTCTGTTTTTATGCTAATACTATGCAGTTCAGATGACTATAGCTTTGTAATATGTTTCAAAATCAGGGAGTATGATTCCTCCAGCTTTATTCTTCTTGCTTAGGGTCTTTGCAATTCCAAATAAATTTAAAGATTATTTTGTTTATTTCTGTAAAAACTGCTACTGAAATTTTGGTAGGAAATACATTGATTCTATAGATTTTTTGAGGAAGTATGGACATTGTAACAATATTCTTCCAATTTATGAACATATGATATCCATATATGTATTTGCATCATTTTTAACTTCTTTCATCAGTGTTTTGCAGTTTTCAGCATACAAATCTTTCGGTCCCTTGTTTAAGCTTACTCTTAAGTGTTTTCTTCCTGTTGATGTCATATATTTTTCTTCTAATTTTCTGTTTGGATATTTGGGTCATTTTTAGTGTATACATAAGCAATTGATTTTTGCATGTCGATTTTGTATGCTACAACGTTATTAAATTTGCTTATTACTTGTACCAAGTTTTTTGTGAAGTCTTTAAGGTTCTCTACATATAAGATTATGTTACCTGAAAGCAGTTTTACTTCTTCCTTTCTGGTTGGATCGCTTTAATTTTTTTTTTTCCTAATGCTCTGGCTAGAACTTCCAGTACCATGCTGAGCAGAAGTGAGAGTGGGCATCCTTGCCTTGTTTCAGCTCTTAGGGTGATAACTTGCAGTTTTTCATCATTGAGTATGATGTCACCTGTGAGATTTTCATAAATAGACTTTATTGTGTTAAGTTCCTTTTATACATAATTTATTTAGAGTATTTATCATGAATTTTGTCACATGCATTTTCTGAATCTATTGAAATGATTGTGTGACTTTTATTCTTCATTTTGTTAATGTGGTATTCACAGTGACTGATCTGCATATGTTGAGCCATCCTTGAATCATGGGGATAAACCCTATGTGATCATGTTGCTCAAATCCTTTAATATGCTATTGTATTGTATGTATCTTAATATTTTGTCGAGAATTTTTGCTTTTTTCTTCATCAAGGATATTGGCTTGTAGCTTTCTTTTCTTGTGGTGTTTTCTTCTGCCTTTGGTGTCAGGTTGCTACTGACTTTATAAAATGAGTTTGGAAGTGTCTCCTCCTTTATTTTGGGGAGTAATTTGAGAATAATTAATATTTTTTCTTTAAATGTTTTGTAGAACTCACTTGTGAAGTTATCTTGTCCTGGGCTTCTCTTTGATGGGTTTTTTTTTATTACTCTTTTCATTTCTTTATTTATTATTTGTCTGTTCAGACTTTCCATTTCTTCTAGCTTCAGTCATGGTAGGTTGAATGTGGCTGAGAATATCTCCATTTCTTCTAGATTGTCCAATTTGTTACAACATAATTGTTAATGATAATCCCTTATGGTCCCTGTTATTTCTGTGACATTAATTGCAATATCTGCTCTTACACTTCTGATTTTATTTATTTGAATCTTTTCTTTTCTTAGTCAGTATAGCTAATCATTTATTGATTTTATCTTTTCAAAAAATCAACTTTCATTGCTTTCCCTTCTCTATTTCATTCATTTCTGCTTTAATATTTATGCTTTTCTTCCTTCTAATTGTTTTGCACTTAGTTTATTCTTTTTCTAATTCCTTGACATTTTTCAGGTTGTTTTTGGGGCTCTTTCTTTTTTTAAATGTAGCCATTTATGGCTAAAACCTCTGTTAGTACTGCTTTTGCTGCATTCCATGTGTTTTCATATGTTGTGGTTTTGTTTTCATTTATCTTGAAATATTTTCTACTTTAAAATTTTATTTCTTCTTTGACAATAGTTAAGAATATATTGTTTAATTTTCACATATTTAAAAAATTTTTCCATTTTCTATTATTGATTTATAGCTTCATTCCATTGCAATCAGAAAAGATACTTAAAGTGATTCAGTATTCTTAAATTTTTTTTTTGTACTTTAGGTTCTGGGGTACATGTGCAGATCATGCAAGATTGTTGCATAGGTACATACGTGGCAAGGGGGTTTGCTGTTTCCATTCCCCCATCACCTATATCTGGCTTTTCTCCCCATGTTATCTCTCCCCACCCCCCGTCCCTCCCCTGGCCCCCTCACAGACCCCAGTGTGTGATGCTCCCCTTCCTGTGTCCATGTGTTCTTATAGTTCAACATCTGCCTATGAGTGAGAACATTCGGTGTTTGATTTTCTGTTCTTGTGTCAGTTTGCTGAGAATGATGGTTTCCAGATTCATCCATGTCACTACAAAGGACACAAACTCATCGTTTTTTATAGCTGCATAGTATTCCATGGTATATATGTGCCACATTTTCTTTGTCCAGTCTATCATCGATGGGCATTTGGGTTGGTTCCAGGTCTTTACTATTGTATACAGTGCCACAGTGAACCTACATGTGCATGCGTCTCTATAACAGAATGATTTATAATCCTTTGGGTATATGCCCAGTAATGGGATTGTTGGGTCAAATGGAATTTCTATTTCTAGATTCTTGGGGAATCGCCACACTGTCTTCCACAATGGTTGAACTAATTGACATTCCCACCAACAGTGTAAAAGGGTTCCTATTTCTCCACATCCTCTCCAGCATCTGTTGTCTCCAGATTTTCTCTATAATGAATGGATCATCCAGATAGAAAATCAATGAGAAAATATTAGGACTAAACAACATCGTAGGCAAAATGGACTTAGCAGACAAATCCAGAACGCTGCAACTAATTATAGGAAAAAATCTTAAAAGTATTCTAAAAATTCTTAAATTTTTAAGATTTGTTTTGTGACCTAGCATGTGACGCATCCTGGAGAAAGGATGTTTTGTGGGATTTAAGAATAATGATCATTTTCCTGTCCAGAAACCAGTAGACAGACCTCAAACCTTAACTCAAAAAGGAAAGCAGGCACATCCTGGATACAACAGAAAGAGATTCAAGATTTGCTACATCAGAGCCAAAAGAGTCACTAGAAAGAGCTACACCAGTTTTCCAAGTGCAAAATGGCAGCTATGAAAACCTACTATAGGAAGAGAAGGATACTTACAAAATACAACCAGAACATGTCTGGAAGAAAATATCACCTAAAATATAGAATGAAATCTCTCTTCGAGGTCAAGCACATTGACCTAAGAAAATAATAAAATGAATTCCATACAGTGAGACTCCCAAAATTGAGATGAAATCATCAATAGAATTGGATGAAAAGGGAGAGTTCAGAGTTGAGGAAATAAATTGAGAACTAAACCAGCACAATTCTAGAACAATTTCTTTAGGCATTTTTTAGTTTCTCTCCAAAGCTTATCCCCACTGGCCGAGGTTGGGCAGATCGGGTCTCAGGCAGGTGACAGTGCAGATATGGAGGCTTGGGTGAGCTTCTCTTCATCCTGCTGCCCTGGCCTGGAGCCTGGGTGGTGAAAGAGAGGTGAGAGATTCCAAGAAATGAGAATGTGTCTCCAACTATTCTCCTGCTCAGAGAACCCTGTCCCTCCACTGTGGCTTCTCCAGATCTGCCCTACCCATCATCCCCCATTTTCTACAGCTCCTTTGACCACCCCTCCTTGATATCTCTTCTCAAATATCAGCCAGCATCTTTCCTTTAAGCTTCTGATGCCCTGCCCTCTGGCTGCCATACTTTTCTCTCTTTCTCCCTGAAGATTTTGCTGTGAGCCAAGTTTTCTGCACTCACAATCTTTCCTTTCTTACCACTCTCTCACACCTCAACCCACGGCAACCTCGCTTCAGCCTTCACCACTTCAGTGAACTGCAAAATTGTCATGGCCACATCTTCAACTACCACGCAGTCACCAACTGCAATGTCTTCACCCTCATCTTACGTGCTCTTTCTGCAGGGTTGGATGCTGTGCTCTTTCCCATCTTACAATGCTCCACATTTTGCTTTTTGAGTTTGTTTTTTCTTAATCCTCCTCCTGCCTGTCTAATGGCTTTTTCTGCCTTTTACTAAATACATTTGGTGTGGTCATCCTCTTAGATATTGATGTGCCTAAAATCTGTCTTGAGTCCCTTCTCATTCTCTGAATGTCCCACCTGGCTGACATTCAGGAAGACTTCACTGGATACAGTGCGGTGATGTGCTGCCCAAGGACTGATTTGGAACTCTGTGTAGGAACCTGGGTCTGTGAGCCTCCAAAATGAATCTCAGGCTGGCTATTCCCAGAGGACATTGTGGCCAGGGAAATATGCCATTAGGATTTGTTAGTACCCAAAGAAAATAATCTTTGTTAAGAATGAAATCACCAAGTTAGATGTCTGTTTCAGTATGATGCCATCTGGTACGAAGTTACACAATGAGCTTTTCAGCATCTAGAGGTATGAGAAATAAATGCACACCTCATTTTGAGAGACCCTGACTCTGAGAAGCCTGTCTGCAGTCACAGTAAAAACAAGGTATCAGCAGCCCTGCTGAGGTGATGCTGGAGTCATTCTCCACAGGAAAAATTGTACAAGTCTGCAGCAACTGATTATGAGTGTGGCAGTCCCAGAATAATATCAGGAGTAGAAACTGAGTGAGCCAAGGGCACGTTGGAGGCAGGGTATAGCTAAGGAAATTGTGTGGTGCACATTTGAGGGTAGCAAATTATTTCTATAAGGCTCATATTGTTCACAAGGAAGAACTTTTAACACCCACCCCCCCAACCTCCATACAAACACTACATGCACACTCGCTAGGTCCAAAGATTGTGATGAGGGGAAAACAGAGACATAGCTGCAGTGTCTGGGTTAGGGCTGAGCCAGCAGGAAACATTAATCAGGGCATCAGGAAACCAGAGTTCTATTCTAAGCACAGTTTGTAACGTCTTTGTGGCCTTGAGCAAGTCACTTCCCTATTCTAAACCTTGTTTTATTTCCTTTGCAAATGAGGAAGTTGAACTGCATGATGTCTAAGATTCCTCCCAGTTCTTCATCTCATGAGACAATCAACATTCGCTACTGTGATTAGAAAAGTTGCATTTATCCACTTTAGCCACTAGAGGGGCCGTGCGATTGTGACGCGGCTGAGGGTTTCCTGTATTTCTTTATTTTTTATTTGGCCGCTAGAGGGCACGCCTGCCCTGCACTTAAAGCTGACTACGTTTAAGGAAAGACAAAGGAATTCTTGGATTTCTTCATTTTTCTCGTCACCTGTGCTTATCAGAGAATTCCAGGGGCAAGCCACCCTTTCCAATTCATCACTAATTTATAAACAAAATTCTAAGGAGTAAGACATGCTTCTTACTTCCTATAACATATTTAGGAATGAATGCTCAACATAAAAGTAATTTCTTTAAAACTGCATTAACTATGACTGCAAAATTTTGGCTCATGCTTTTCATATGATATTCACTTACAAATTATTAGGAGTCTACATATTCTGTACATCTCAGGGTTATTTATAACGGGAAAATTAGACACTAGCCAAAAATCTAAAAGCAGGGAACAGTAAGGAAAAAACAAATGGTTCTTTTAATCATCGTCACTAAAAGTAGTCATGATTTAAAATAATGACATAAGACATGCTTATATGTTGTTGAGTAAAACATCAAGATAAATTTAAGATTCTATTTAAAGCTTAACTATATTCATTTAAAAAGAGAAAAGACATTTTAGAGAGTTTACCTTGTTGTTGGATTATCAGATGTTATTTTTCTCTTTTTAATGCCATATACTTTTCAAGTTTTCCACTGTGGACTGGTATTACTTCTGTATTTAAAAAAGAAAAATGTAAAGAAAAAGAAACCTGTCATGCACTTTCTAGTGGATTTTACTAATCAGCCGTTTCTGTATTTCTGGCGTCACCAAACTGAGCCAGAAACGCAATTCCTCTCATTTCTTGCATTCACCCTTAAAACTCCAATGAAGGACTCCCTCCTTCCTCATCTAACCTATTACGTGCATAGTGAGTTCTGACTATGATATAATTCCTGATATGAAACCAAAGTCAGTCTTCTTAGTCCATCCATTGGTTCAGTTCTGCCTTCTGACAGCATCCATGCCAGACTTCACAGTTCTCCCAGTTGTCTTTGTCCTACATGGGCTTTCTATTCTTCAAACTAAAGAGCCATCAGTGATTCCACTTGTTCATTCAGTTCACATTTAGGGGCCACATCTTGTGCTAGGTCCTGAGGTTTGTCAATGAGCCGAGCTCAAAGTCTGTTGAAAAGACAATCACATACACCAGGCATTTTACTATACTGTGTTGCATGCACTGATGGTGGTACACAGGGGCCCCGGGCACCAGTGAGAAGGGCTTTTCACTGGACTTGAGAGGTCAGCAAGGTGCTCTGAGGAAACATCTGCTAAACAGAGCTGGAAAGAGTGAGATAGGAAAGCAGTAAGAGGTAGCTTTCTGGGGAGGAAATCTCCAGGGAAGTGTGACAGGGATGCACCTGGAGAGAATGCCCTTCCCATCCTCACTCTTCATGAAGTCTCTACTCTATCAGGGTCTCTCCGCCCTGTGAGCTGCTTGAGGAAAAAGATCATTTCATAAACATTTTTATTTCCTCCCTCCATCTTCCTTAAGTACCTAGCCCAGTGCCTGGAACATAAGAAGCCATAATGACTGTTGTTAGCTGCGTGGTGAGTGCTGAGTAGAGCAGAAATGTCATCTGCCTCAGTTCAAATATGGGTCATTAGTTTTCTTTCTTTCTTTCTTAACATAGAAGCCAAGACTCAGTGATCTCTTAGAGCTTCAAGATATCATTAAAGACACAATCATCCTCATGTACTTGAACTTTGTTTTCACCCATTATATTTTGACTGCTGTCCATTGTCCCATGACACAATTCTCCATCTTTCTTTACTTTCTTTTATTTCAATTATCTCATTTATCTTCATGTGGGAAAGGGACACATAAAATTCACAAATAAGACCTCCCAGATCCTCAGCTTCTTTCTCGGGCATTAGCCAGTTTCTAGTTTCATGAGCATCTGCTGTGGTTTGAATGCATCCCCTCCAGAAGTCAAATATTACAAATGTGATAGTATTAAGAGATGAGGCCTTTGGAGGTGATTAGGCTCTGAGGGCTCTGCCTTCAAGAGTAGGATTAGATGTGCTTAGGAAAAGGCACGATGGAGGAAATTAGACTCCTTTTGCCCTTCAGTCTCCTGCCATGTGAGGACACACTGCTAGATGCAGCCTTCGAGGTGCCATCTTGGAAACAGGTCAGACACTCACCAGACAATGAGCCCGCTGGCTCCTGGATTTGGACTTCCCAGCCTCCAAAATTGTGAAAAAATAAATTTCTGCTCTTTATAAATTACTCAGTCTGTGGTATTCTCTTATAGCAGCACAAAATAGACTAAGACCCTAGGAAATCAATTTTTATTCAGCACATCAACAAAATTATTTACAAATGGAACTTTCCCCCAAGAGGTGGGTGTCACTAAGGAGAGACACCTATAAGCATGAGGCAATGACCAAGTGGCATGAGCAACAAACTAGTGAATTAGCACACGTTACCACTACCAAAGACAAAACTTACATGACTAGATGACAACAAAATAATTTCTTAGTATGAATTTCTCATTGAATTTTTTCTTAACCTTCCCTCCATTTAGTCAGGAATCTGGGATCTGGCTCACACCTGAAGGACAGACGAGGACTTTTGTTTCCAAAAGCATAGACTGAAAGGAGAACTTGCAGAGTCTGTGGAAAAGAAAAAAGACATTTGCCAACAGAGTGTTTATTTATCTTTTTTAACTGAGGGAGCAGAGCAGGGATGAGGAGAGGAGATGCCTTTGGTACTGGAAAGAAACAGCATTGTAGAGTTTCTCATCCTGGTACTAACAAAATTATAAAGGCCAATAAGAAATGACTGACAGCAATGAAACAAGGAAAGGGGCATAGAATACAATAAAGAAACTGGTGACTCAAACAGAGAAAGGAAAAGAACATTCTGGAGCAAAAGAGAGAGGGACAGCTGTTTGCTTCTAACTTCCAGTTCCGTCCTCCAGCCCCACCCTCAGCATCCACCTCCAAATCCCGAGAATTTTTACTAACACACCCAAAAACATAGTGAAGCAAATTGATACTGAAGGGTGTCCTCATACGTTCCTCCCCTTGCTGGTGACTGGTGGAAACAGATGCTGGGGAGAAACAAGAAACAAGGTGGAGGCACATCGGGGTGCACTTCCTGTCAGAGAAGTCAAGGATACACATGTAATGAGGAAAGCAAACCAATGCCCAGGGGGGTCCTCATGGTACCGAAACCCAGAAGAGTGATCTGCATCCAAGCATTCCAACCAATCCTCAGAGCCCCTCAGCTGCCCTTTCTCTCTACTGCCTCCCCATTTCCTTGGGCTACGAGGAAAAGTGAAGATGTTAATGCTGCAATCAAAGACCACCAGGAATACACCTGTAGTTGAAGAAGTGAGTTATTACTGGTTGAGTGAGGGAGAATACACACTACAGGGAACTGTGGGGTGTCTCACTAAGAGGGTGTCAGAACAGACATAGAGGATTTGGGGTTGTGTTAGGCAATAATCTGGGAGAGGGGTTTGAGGAAATGGGGCTTTGTTCTGAATTAGATGTTATCAGGAAGTGGGGGTAACTCTAGCATTCTAGGGTATCTTAATAAATCTTATGTAGAAAGATGTAAACCTGTATTAAAGCCTTAATGGGTTAAAACTGTAGTTGGTAGAGAACACTGAAGTTGTAGTTGGTGAAGAAATAGCAGTTATTCATCTTAGCTAGGAGAGGGAGACATCAATCATTTGTGTGATATGAATAACGTTCATGCTTTCTTCATGCTCAGACATGATTATGAAGGGGTCTTGTTTTTGTCTTGATAAGTATGGCCACAAAATGATATGGTCTGAAGCAGATGTTCTATGAAATTGTTTATGCTCATAAGAGAACATCAACACCCTACTGTGGGTGCCAGGAAACTCACAGCATCACCAAGGCCCAGCAGATAGGACCAGATCAACTCCTGGCTGCCAGTGACACCACTTCTCTTTCTCAGAGGAGCACAAAACACCCATTGCTGATTCTGTAGGTCAACAGGAAAACTCGTTCTTAGATGAGCTGGAAAGAAATCTAATAATGGCACAATTTTAAAAGACTGGTAAATTAAACTACATCAAAGACAAACAAAACAATTTTTTTTTAAAGCCTACAGCACCCAGTATTCCCAGACAGTCTCCCATCTAAGAACTAACCAGGCCCAACCCTGCTTAGCTTCCAAGATCAGATAAGATTGGGTGCATTCAGCGTGGTATGGCCGTAGACCAAAATTTTTGCATGGCAAAAAAAAGACTACCACCACAGTCAAAAAACAAATGAAAGAGTGGTAAAATAGGTTTGCAACTTATATCATGGACAAAGAGCTGCTATTCTAATATACAAATAGTTCTTACAAATTTAGGGGGGAATAGACCAACAATCTGTTGAAAAAATTTAAAATATATGCATAGAGATTCCATAGGAAAATAAATAATTGGAAGTCAGTCTCAAATATGGGAAAAGTTACTCAACATGGCTCATAAGAAGATAAGTGCAAATTAAAACTATACCAACATGCCACTTCTCAGCTATTAAAATTCAATAATTTATTCAGATGGTAAGCCTGTTTGATAGCAGGAATTCTTATACATCCCCAGAAGGAATATAAAATGGTGCAACTCTTATGGAAGGGAAATTTGGTCACATCTTAAAACATGGCATAATTACATATGCACGTATTTTTTATTTTCTCATTCTCTCTTTGTATGTCTCTGTCTTTCTCTGTCTCTATTTGTGTGTGTGTGTGTCTCTCTCTCTATCTTTTTCCCTTCCTCCTCCTTTCTCTACAATGAGCAGTGAGCTCAGAGATCCCACAGAGACCATTTATTTTTGGGTTTTTTTTGTTTGTTTCTTTTTGTTTGTTTGGTTGGTTTTTGGTTTTGGTTTTTTTTTTTTTTTTGAGACAGTCTCACTCTGTCATCCAGGCTGGAGTCCAATGGCATGACCTTGGTTCACTACAACCTCCACCTCCCTGGTTCAAATGATTTTCTTGCCTCAGCCTCTCAAGTAGCTGGGATTATAGGCTCCTGCCACCACGCCCAGATAATTTTTGTATTATTAGTGGAGATGGGGTTTCCCAGTGTTGCCTGGCTGGTCTCAAACTCCTGACCTCAGGTGATTTGTCTGCCTTGGCCTCCCAAAGTGCTGGGATTTGTAGGCATGAGCCACTGTGCCTGGCCTGAGTCAACTTGTTTTCATCATTTTTATTTTTTATGTTCATGTTGATCTATTTTTGGCTAATAAGAGCTCCTATTTTCTTTTGACTCAAGCCATTACCCTTTAATAACATCCTACCTTTCTGACATGGAACATATTCCAGGATCTTCTTGTATATTTACTGGCCTAGACCCAGAATCAGCCATTCTTTAAGGAACCTTGATTCCTTATCCTTTAAGGAATTCCATTTCCTTTCGCTGGAGACCAGTATTAAGAGGACTACATGCCAGTTATGGGCAACTCATTGCCATCAGATTGTTATTACTTCTGGGCCTTACAGCAAGAAAAGGAAACTATCCATTGGATAGCAATAAAAGCAACACGTATACCAAATGCTTAATATAAACATTGGCATTTTAAAGGAAAAACTAAACATTTATCCAAACTTTTCTGTATGAACTGTAAAGAACAAAATAGTTCTGGATAATGAAGAAAACTGCTGTGACAAAAACGAAGTTAAAAAGTCACCATTTTCAGAGCCTAATAAAAAAATGTTTGGGCAACAATATTCATGCATTAAATTATCTATGACTACCTAAATGCAATTAACGCTAGCAGTAATAAAATTGGAGTTACCAGACATTGGAAGCCTCCATTGTGAACAGGCATGAAACAGACTTCACCTTCTGTAAAACAATCTTGCCACAGAAGTTACACATGGATTCATTAAGCCTGTAGAACTAACTTCCATTACAAGAAACATAGGAAATAAAGAGGTAAATGACACCACAAGAAGCAAATATACAGATCTAGGTGGTAGGACAACCAATCTGGTTAGGACAATTCACCTAATATCTGCAACAGGTTAGCGGCATCTGGTTAAGAAGGAAGAACGGCTAAACTAGATGACAGACTCAAAGTCATGACAATCAGATTTTATGTGTTATCCTTTATTTGGATCCTGGGCTCACAAACCTACTGTAAAACAATAATGTTCACATAGTTGGGAAAATTCGATTATGAGAAAGATCATAAATGATACCAAGGAATTTATGTTAATTTTATTAGGGATGATAATCAGGGTCATGACTTTTGTGGCTTCTAGGAACTTTTGTCTATATGAGCTGCTGCTTCCATAAAAACAATATTTTATGATCCATTTTTGTTAATATAATCCAATATGAACCTAATATTATTGATTAATGTTATTATCCTTATTTTTTGCCTTTAAAAGAAATAAAAATTAAAACATCTTCCTGGGTCTGGCCCCTAAAAGTATTGTGGGTCTTAGACACTAGGCGGACTGTGTTCAATGGACAAGTCAGCCTGGGTGATAGTGCCACAAAGAATTGGAGGAAATTCTTTACAATTATTTTACACTATAGAGTAAATTAATATGAATTTAACCACAAAATGAAGAGCTCGAAGAGGAGAACATAAAATGGAATAAAACTGAAAAGGAATTTGTAATTTTCAGGACAAAAATTGAGAAGCCCCATAGTTAAGTACATAATATGTAAATTAGAAATAGCAAGGAAGAGAATGGTCATCCCTAAACGTATTTTTGCTGACAGAATAAAGGCTGGTAACAATCACAGTGATTCATAAAACAAAGATTAAGATTAAAGAAATTAGTCTAAATATCTCCAATTCTATTTATTGATCCACAACAAAATTGATTACCTGCAACATCCTAACCATTCTCCTCTGGATGAGCTCTGGGTGGTCTGTGTCTCACCAAAAGTACGGCACTCAGAGTGGAATAGTCTCCTAGTTACTGTCAGACTGACAGACAATAGGGCAGAACTCTCATATTACTTGTTTCCAATTGGTATAAACCAAGGGTGATAATTGGTTTATCTAAATTAATGCAAGAAAAAAGATTCTGCTGGAATCTCGAAGAAAGAGGCACTGCTATTCTTGGGAATTTGGCTTGCCCCATGGTAGCTGGTTATGCAGTACCAGCTTCACAAAAGAGTTTTAGAAGTAAGACACCTCTGGTTCCAGGAATGAGGGAGTAAAATTACCCTCTTACTGTTTAAGAGTAAGAGTACCCTCTTACTGTGGTCAACTATGAAACTAAACAAAATATATAAAGTAACTGTTTTTGCAGATATTGAACAATAGACAATGCAGGCTTGTGATCCTGGATACGGGTTATCTTAAATCTTTCACCAAATACTAAAGCCTAGCAGAGAACCGCGGTGGGAAGGGTGAGGTAAGGAGCTCAACAGAGTCAAGAGATCACATGTACTGAAGGAATTTGGAGTTCTGACCATGTAGAGTGAAGAGTTGTTGCTGGACATCCTGAACATTCCATTTAGATTCCAGTAAAGACCATGACTTAAGAATAGGATTTCTGTAGCCATGGAATAAAGGAAACTCCAGAATCACCTTAACCAAGTCTAAAACAAACACTCAATAAGATCAAGCTTATCCACCAATAAATCTATAAAAATCTACATCTCCTTAAGGAAAGCAATAAAGTCCAGATTCTCAGAAACAGCCTCCACAGTATCCAGCACACAATATAAAATTACTAAATATTTTAAGAAGTAAGCAAATCTAGCTCATAACCAAGAGTAAACAGAGTCAGTAGAAAGAGACCAAGATATGATATTGGAATTAGCAAACAAGGATTTTAAGATAGCCTCATAAGTGTGGATGTTCAGAATTTTAAAGGAAAGAGTGACTTTAATCAGTGAACATGGGAAAATCTCAACAGAAAAACACTAATTATAAAAATAAAAATGAAAAATTAAATGAAAATTCTACAGCTAAAAAACAGAACATTCAAAAGAAAAATTTATTGCCTTGGAGTCAAAACAGACTAGAAAAATGCATCAACCAAAAAGTAATGATATCAAAGAGTGAAATCAAAATGATGGCTACAAACACCCCTGCCTTCTCTACTGCTCCCTCATAGAGACCTTTGCTCAACGTAAAACGGTTTACTCATTCACTGTCCCCTAGAAACACCCGATTTTTTTTCAGTTTCCACATTTGCTCACACTTTTCCCTTATCTGGCTTTAAGATTTAATAGGAGAAAAGTGATGTGGTACAGTCAATATCAGGAGGCAGAGTCTGCACCATTCACTGGTAATGGAATAAGAGTCTAGACATGTGCTATCCTTGGACTGAATTATCTACAGGTCAGACAATATTTGTCTTATACTATCTCCTCTAATGTCTTTCGTTATAGAATGTAAAACTCTCATCTGAGCATATTACTTTTCCAAATGTTGGGAAAATACATTTGGAGTTTCTTTGAGAGAGTAAACTTACAGAGTTACTATGCTCTTTGCCATCTCAACTGTTTCTTGTCTACATATCTGTATTAGGCTGTTCTTGTGTTGCTATAAATACCTGAGACTGGGTTGTTTATAAGAAAAGAGGTTTAATTGGCTCACAGTTCTGCATGCTATACAGGAAGCTTAGAGCCAGCATCAGCTTCCAGAGAGGCCTCAGGAAATGTCTACTCATGGCAGAAGGTGAAGTGAAAGCTCGCGTGTCACATGGTGCAGGCAGGTGCAAGAGAGGGAGTCTGGGGGAGAGCCACAAACTTAATCAACCTGATCTCACGAGAACTCACTCACTATCCCTAGGATTGACCAAACTTTGAGGGATCCACCCCCATGATCCAAACATCTCCTGCCAGGCCCCACCTCCAACACTGGGGATTACAATTCAACATAAGATTTGGTGGGGACACATATTCAAACCATATCAGCATCTGTCTGGAATCCCAACTAGTTGTATTTTCCTTTCCTACACAGTTACTGGTTTTTATCCCAGGTATATTTAAATACTACAAAAATTTCCGAACAATCTAAAAATTGTTTAGACCCAGCTTAGTTGCTACCTTTTCTATAAAGTCTTCTTTTATTCCCCAGCCACACTATCTTCCTCTGAACTCTCAAAGAACTTGTGATCTTACCAACACATTTGAGTTGCATTTCTGTAGTCACTGTTTCGTATACATGTGTTACATGTTATTCAAGACTCTGAACTTCCAGAAATCAGAGACGACGTATTCTATAATCATGGTTCCCATAATGCACAGGACAATGGACTTTATACGATGTTTCTTTTCGGCTCTTATCTCTGATCAAACAGGAAAATATGGAGTCATCCTGTCTGCTCTTGAAAAGATTAATCAATATTCATTAAAGGATCAGTAAACAGAAGGCGAGCCCACAAGTCACCTGTGTCTCGAAGGTTTGCGGTAATAAATATTGTATGGAAGGGTCAGAGAAACTAAATGGCAGGTAGGTGAAGACTAAGAAGCCACTCAGAGAAGGACTTTGAAGGAAGGCTGTGGTTGGGAGTGGTGTATATAAGGAAGGGGACACTGGCTTCTAGTCGTTGGGGTATCTGGGAGCTGACAATGACTGGGGTTCCTAAGTGGTTAGACTAGGAGGTCAATCTGGCCATAGCATTTGGGATATGGGAAGCACTGGGGGCCTATTTGGGAGAGGCTGAGTGCAGGACAGGGAGGACTGAATGTAATGAGCTCAGGCCTTAGGACCCAAGGAAAAACACAGACAGAAAGGAGTACTGTGGGAATGGAGTCACCAGTGACCCACCCTTCTTCGTACAACCCCACTGGCCAGTGTAGGGACCTGGACCAGCAACCACCAGACAGGAAAGAGAAGTGATCAACACCGCCTTCTGTCAGGGAGTGGGGAGATGGCAACACAGCAGTCTTGGCTCCCTAGGCACTGGGCTCTCTTATTCCTAGAACCTCCACATTTAAACGGTGTATGTCTTCCTTACTCAAAGGCTGGGCTTTCTGGTAGTCTGTAGTTTAATTTAATTTTCACAGTGGTTCATAACAGTTACAGTTACATGAACTGGTATATAACATTGGGGAAAATACAGTTTTTCTCTGATGATAATTGCCTTTTAAAATGATGATAATTGCCCCTTAAAAACAAGTTAATATTCTCGCAATACTCCTTCTCTTTCATGTTGGCTAGTCAAGCCAGACTATTTTAGTCATACTTTTAAATAAAGAATCAAATCCTAGTTTCCATTCTTCAGTTAATACTTCTTTGTTTCAATATTTTTATGATTTTTTTTTCAGTTACAATTAGTTTTTTGCTAGGGCTGACTGATTTGTTGATTTTCTAACTATTTTAATTACTTGGTTAGGTGTTCCATGTAGGATTTTATTTTTCTTTTTAAAGTCCTGGATTAATGCCACACATTTTATTCTTGCCACTGCTTTTCCCACATCCTACAGTTATTGGTTTTTATTTCTGGTATATTCATCATTTCTAGATAGTTTAGTGCCTTGTTTTTAAAATTTGTGATGATCAAGTTATTGAATATGCATTTTCCTAGTTAATATGTTCATTTTTTTGGTGCTAGAAGTTGATATTAAACTATTAGCCTATTTGAAACAAAACAACAAAAACAGGTGTCCCAAATTCTGCCTACAGGAATTCTAAGTAGGATCTCCTGGTAGGAAGAGGGAGAGACTGTGAGACTTCTTTTAGGGGGAATACAAGAAAATCCGTCTTCACGCATTTTCTAAGGAAGCCCTCAGATAACTCCACCAATCCTCCTGAACTTTGGCAACTGTGAATTATAAAGACAAGGCCTCCACTAGGGGCTGGAAAAGTTCTCAATGTACATAAGAATCACCCTGTAGGCTTTTTAAAAGATCAGAACCTGGATGCCACTAGACACCACAAGAATCAAATCTCTGGGAGGGGCAGCCAGCTTTCCAGGTAATTCAACCCAGCAGCAAGGCTTGGGAGCCAACAAGCCAGGTGATGAAAACCTCAACTTCAGAGCTATAAATGTGGGAAAATCCTTTCCAGCACTTGGGACCATGGGCCAGCAGCAGAATAAACAACTGAAAAGCGTTTATTCCAGTTGCATAATAAACAACCAGTGGTAGAAAAAACAACTAGAAAAGACAGCCGAGCACGGTGGCTCACTCCTGTAATCCCAGCACTTTGGGAAGCCGAGGTGGGTGGATCACCTGAGGTCAGGAGTTCAAGACCAGCATGGTCAATATGGTGAAACACTATCTCTACTAAAAATATAAAAATTAGCTGGATGTCGTGGTGGGCACCTGTAATCCCAGCTACTCAGGAGACTGAGGCAGGAGAATTGCTTGAATCTAGGAGGTGAAGGTTGCAGTCAGACAAGATTGTGCCACTGCACTCCAGCCTAGGCAACAGAGTGAGACCCTGCCTCAAAAAAACGAAGGGAAGGGAAGGGAGGAAGGGGAGGGGAGGGGAAGGGAGGGGAGGGGAGGGGAGGAAGGTCAAGACACTGGAGAGTACTAGCTGGGAAAATAGGAAGCCAAGTCCTAATGTCCATCAGTCCAGCTGCTGAACTTGTGCTTTGTTGGACTTCTCTTCCTGCAAATGACAAACTGGCAAGGTCAATGATTTTATGAACCTGATTATTTTGGAAAAGGTATAGTTTATTTCCAAAAAGAAAATTAGTTTGTTATCCTTTCCATTTTTCTTTGCTTTTTGAGTTCTTACAACTTGGAAGTGATTTCTCCTTGACAAACTTTCAAGGTTGTCAATCTAGTTGTTAAATTGCACGACTGTCTGAATTATGGAAGTTAAGATGTCTGCTTTCTGCTTGGTCTCTTTCCCTAATTCTGCAAATATGTTCCCTGTTACCTTTATTCAGCTGTTAATGACTTCCAGTTTGTGTCTGAAGTTCTAATTGCCTCACATCCAAGAAATGAATTCTTCGGAGCTTTTAAGTAGAAGAAGCATAAGTGCCCTGAGCTAGATGTGGGGTCTTGGACACACTCCCCTCTCCTCAGGCCTTTTTTCCTTTCCCAGGCAACAGAGTAGGTAGGGAGCTGACACTAAGCCAAGGGGGTAGGGGAGAAGGGAAGGAGTGGGAACAAGGGTCTGCTCTGCTCACCTTCTTTGATTTTAAACCATACACTTCTACATCTGGAAAACAGGCTATAAAACCTTTCTTCATTTCTTGCTTCCCTGCTGGCTTGATATTCTCCTCTCATTTCTTTCTTTTCTTTTATTTTCTTATTTTTCATTTCTCCCTTCCTTTCTTCCTTCCCTCTTTCTTTCCTTCTTTCAGTGTTTTGAAATCTGTCAGTGTTTATTTGTTTTCTGGACTTCTGACCACAGTTCTAGATTCACAGATAATAGCAGGAAAAATCTAGATATTTTGTTTTCAATTTGGCCAAGCCCAAAAGCATTTCAGAGGGATTCCAACACAAAGAAGTTCATTAATAATGACAGCTTGAGCTCTTACTGTGTGATAACCCCTATGCGACCTTGCATTAATTTAGATTCTACTCAGCCCACAGCCACCATGCAGCTGTCTCCATCAGCTATTGTTTCTCATCACCTTCCAATCTGACGATTCCAGTTGCTGGTACTTAGTAAACAAAATTATGGGAGGCCATTGTTCCAGATTGAGCTAGTGCACGAGGCCCCAGCAGACCAGACTGAACTAAAATAGAGTCGCGCATGCTAAGTACCATGTGATCAAACTGAAACTTTAAGAAAGCAGATGGATCTCCAAACAGACCAGTTTCTGTTCTCCTAAAAATAGGAGATTTCAGCATAGTTAAGGAACTGCCCTCTGCTCTAACCCTTGACGTCAATGCCTAAAGTTTTGTTCAACTTCCTAAAGGGTGAAATTGTTAAACTGAGTTAAAGCTGCTTCCTTACATAAGTTAAGTTCAGCCTAAATGTCTCTTCAAATATAGTGAACTATAACCTAACTGGATGTGTGGGCAAATTATAACCTACTCTTGTATCAATCACACAGTTTCAGCCAGTCACAAGTGGCCAACTGTTCAAATCATGTTCAAACAAAGCAAATACTGAGCTGAAACCAATCCAGCTGTTTCTGTATCTTACTTCCATTTTCTATCCATCACTTTCCTTCTTCTGTCCACAAATATTGGCCAGCCATGTGGCAGCCCTGGAGTCACTCTTAACCTAATCTTTTCCGGGAACTGTTGGTTCTCTCATTCTTTGCTCAATGAAATTCTGTTTAATTTGTTTAAAGTTTTTCTTTTAACATACCGGACTGAGACTTGTTTCCTGTTCTCATAAGTTCTGCATAGCACCTCACTGTCACCCAGTCCAGTCTGTGTTTGCATTATATCCCCATTCCTCTGGCCCTAGCAACAGATGTATACTATTTATGAAAGAGATAAAGGAACTAGCTCCACTTACATAAAAAGTGTCTACATCAGGATAGTGAGAAGACAAGCCAAAGACCGGGATGAAATATTTGCAAAAGACATTTCTGATAAAGAACTGTTATCAAAATATACAAAGAACTCTTAAAACTCAATATTAAAAAAATAAACAATCCTTTTTTAAAATGGGCTAAAAATCTTAACCTCTCCAAAGATAGTCAGATGGCAAGTAAGCATATGAAAAGATGCTCCACCTCATATGTCATTAGAGAATTTCAAATTAAAACAACAGTGAGATACCACTAAACATTTTTTTAAATGGCCAAAAGTCAGAACACAAATAATACCAAATATCTGTGAATATGCACCACAACAGGAACTCTTCTTATTGATTGTTGGTGGGAACACAAAATGATACAGCCCCTTTGGAAGCCAGTTTGGCATTTTCATACAAAACTAAACATGCTCTTATCATACGATCCAGCAATTGTACTACCTTGCAAAATCTCCAAAGGAAATAAAACTTATGAGCACATCAAAACCTGCATGCGAATGTTTATAGCAGCCGTATTCATAATTACCAAAACTTGGAAGCAAGCAAGAGGCCCTTCAGTGGGTGAATGGATAAATAATCAGTATATCCAGGAAACAGAATATTTTTTCATCATTAAAAAGAAATTAGTTATGAAACCATGAAACAATGTGGAGGAAAATTAAATGTCTATAATTAAATGAAATAAACCAGTTTCAAAAGAGTACATGCTATATGATTTCAACTATACCATGTTCTGGAAAAGGCAAAACTACGGCGACAGTAAGATACATACATGTTTTTGCACACTTGTCCAAACTCATACGATGTACAACATTAAGAGCGAACGCTAATGGAAACTACGGAGTGTGGGTGATAATGATGTGTCAGTGTAGGTGCATGGACTGTAACAAAAGTACAGCTCTGGTGTGCGATGTTGATAGTGGGGAAGTTGTGGGGTGGAAGCTAGGACATTTCTGTCTCTTCTGCTTAATTGTGCTGAGAATCTAAAACTGCTCTAAAAAGTAAAGTCTATTTTAAAAGAAAAAAGACTCTACATATAACCCCAATCATAAAGTGGAGATGGGGATGATGGTAATCTTTCCTCTTTCCACTCTTTGTCACTGTAGATAGACATCTCTCTCCTCCAGGGAGTTACTCTCTTTGGGGGTGGAGGCGGTGTGGGGAAAGCACACAAGACAGCCTGTCATTGTCCAGCATGCTGCTTGCGACAAGTAACACTTCCCATCTGATATGCTTTGGCTGTGTCCCCACCCAAATCACAACTTGAATTGTATCTTCTAGAATTCCCACATGTTGTGGGAGGGACCCAGTGGGAGCTAAGTGAATCATGGAGGGGACAATCTTTCCCATGCTATCCTCATGATAGTGAATAAGTCTCATGAGATCTGTTGCGTTTATCAGGAGTTTCCACTTTTGCTTCCTCCTCCTTCTCTCTTGCCCCCAGTGTGTAAGAAGTGCCTTTTGCCCTCCACCATGATTGTGAGACCTTCCCCAGCCACGTGGAACTGTAAGTACAATTAAACCTCTTTCTTTTGTAAATTGCTCAGTCTGAGGTATGTCTTTATCAGCAGCATGAAAACAGACGAATACACCATCCGTCAACCAACATGAGGCCACAGCTTTTGCACCTTAAAATCACCAAGCCCAGCCTCCAGTTACCAAAACTGATTAACCAGACAAGGAAGATCATAGGCTCCACACTCTTCCTTTATATTATGAGACTACCACAGGAAATGTCTGCTTCAGGCCATGTGAGTATGCCTCGGTCCCAATTTTGTCGTAAGAGCACCTGATGATTTTCTTTTTCTTTTTCTTTTTTTTTTTTCTTGAGACCAAGTTTCACTCTTGTTGCCCAGGATGGAGTGCAATGGCACAATATCGGCTCACCACAAACTCTGCCTCCCAGGTTCAAGCTATTCTCCTGCCTTAGCCTCCTGAGTAGCTGGGATTACAGGTATGCACCACCACACTGGGCTAATTTTGTATTTTTGATGGAGACAGGGTTTCTCCATGTTGGTCAGGCTGGTCTCAAACTCCCAACCTCAGGTGATCCGCTCACCTTAGCCTCCCAGAGTGCTGGGATTACAAGCATGAGCCACTGCGCCCAGCTACACCCAATAATTTTCTTCTGCTGTCCTGACTCAGGCCTTTTCTTTGGAGGATGGTGCCAACTTCATTCCCTGCTCCCATTGGTCGAATATGACTCAGGCTGGACCAATCAGAGCCTTGCATTCCCCTGGTCATAGTGATTGGTTCCAGGATCAAGCCACACTTAAAACCATGCCTTTAAACTCTCTGTCACTTGAGCTTACACATTTCCTCTTTGCTTAAGCAGCTTTGGGTTGGGTTTGCTGTTGCATGCAACCATAACAGCACTGAAGATTCATCCACACAGAGGCTGGTGCCTGTGAGGGTGTGCCCACGTAAGGCCAGCTGCCAAGAAGAGGCGAGCTTAGCATCCAAACTTGAGTTTGTATGCAACTGTTGACTGCTGGGGAGAGAAGAGGCCTCTAGGAGACAGGGCAGGGCGGGATGCGTCAAGACAGGGGAGGCCTGTGAGGGGCCATCAGGGTGATCCTTCAAACCAGCTGCAGAGCTACCAGTCTGCCTCTGTGGGCCTTTCTTTGACTCCCTTCCAATCTGTGCCCTTTCTGCAGCTCTCTTCTCTCTGCTGTCATAAATACAATGTGCAGCCAAGTGAGTCCAGACTCAGCCAGCTATTTCTCATCCATACCAAGGGCTCTGTAATCTGCTTTCTTCTCCTTCTCCATTTGCAGCCCAAAAGTGTGATGGTCTGCCCCACACACCAAAGTCTACTGTCTCAGAACCTCACCCCAGACCCTCTGGAGCCCTTGCCTTAACAGTCAGTCCCTCACTGACCACCATCAGCTGGCTGAGGTTCTCTGACACATAGTGGTTCTCCACTCTGGTGGTGCCTTAGAATCACTTGAAAAGATTGGACAAAACACCGAGGCCTTGGCCGCATCTGCAGCTCTTCTGATTTAACTGCTCATGAGTATGACCCAGGCAACAGGATTTTGTAAAATTCCCCAGATGATTCTAAGGTGCAGTGAAACAGTGTGAGTTCCTGTTCACAATTTCTGGGGAAACTCCACGCATGGCCCTTGGCATGTGCTTGTTGAATTTAAGGAGACGTTCACACACAAACACAAAGATCTTCATGAGGCCCTTCAGACTGGTGTCCCTTTTCTTCAATCCTTCCAGGGGTTACCACTGCACATGGAGTGTCCTAGATGGCTGTGGGTATAACATAACTAGGCCCCTGTCTGTCTCTCCTTCCTCATCTGCAAGCACTCTCTTATTGCAGACCTGAGGCATCCCCCCAGCCTTCATTCTGCTCCCTCATCTTGGGGACTTCCGCCACAAGCCTGACTTCTGCGCATCAGTCAGCCTGAGTTTAAATGTCCCAGGGCACCCCCGCTGAAGCAGGTCTCCTACCCAGTCACTCCATTGCATCATCTGGCTTCATTGTCATAGCATTTAGCACTATGCGAAGTTACTTTGCTTTTATCTGTATACATTTATTTATTGCCCATCTCACAGCCCCCCACCCCACACATCCAATAAAGCCCCAAGAGGACAATTCTGTCCGTTCTTTCAAGTCTGTATCCCCAGTACCTACTGCCTGGGAATACACCTGGAGCTCAGCAAACACTCACTGACTAAATGGATGCATTTTCCCTAGCAGGATGTACAGATGAGAAAAGACCAGAGGATATCAAATCTCACCACAAGGTGGGAGCATGTGTCCAATCAATCGAGAGTTCCTCTGCTGTGCACGAAGAGCACTCAGAGAGAAAATGTCAACATAAGGCACCTCTGGCTTTCCATCTTTCCATATCTGTCTAAAGAACCCATATGCCAGCAAGACCAGCCATCAGACCAGACAAGGAAGCTGGGACTTCAAATCGCCCCTACCTAGCCTCAATTGTTCTCTCTTTACAATGGGCACCTTAATATTCTTCCAAAATATTGGCATCATTTTTGAAACTGGCTACAAAATACTTTAAAAGGAAAGATTCCACATGTTCCAGAAATAAAGTCCTTGAAATACTTTTAAAGATGAGGATAGAAACCAATGTTTTAAGAGGAAGTCAGCTAAGGCTGGAGAGTTAGGACCTTCTGGCTTACTGATATTTATTGATCAATTACTATATGCCCTAACTTGTTGTTGTGTAGTTGATCAGTAATTACCAAGTATAAACAAACTTTCAGACTCCTTGCCACAAATAGACTTTAGTAATAATAAATTGGTAAAATCAGCCAGGACATGGTGGCTGACACCTGTAATCCCGGCACTTTGGGAGGCAGAGGCTGGTGGATCACGAGATCAGGAGTTAAAGATCAGCCTGGCAAAGATGGTGAACCCTCGTCTCTACTAAAAATACAAAAAATTAGCCAGGCGTGGTGTCAGGCACCTGTAATCCCAGCAATTCGGGAGGCTGAGGCAGAGAATTGCTTGAACCTGGGAGGTGGAGGTTGCATTGAGGTGAGATCGCGCCACTGCACTCCAGTGTGGGTGACAGAGCAAGACTCCGTCTCAAAATATATATATAAATAAAATAAATAAAAATAAACTAGTAAAGTTCTCTTTCATACAGATTTTTTCCATGTGTTTGGGAAGACAGAATGAACATTTGAAACATGGAGCAGCAAAGTGCTCAAATTTGGTAGTTTGAACAGTTAAAAGTTAACTGTAGTGCAGAATGAAGAAAAGAGCCAGCAACTTGGAGAAAGAAGAGCAGAGTCTTCTGCTTGTGGTCTTAGTCACTTAACCTCTGAGCACATGATTTGGGGGCCAAGCCCCCAGAACCATACATGCTTCAGTTTCCTAGTATTTAACACTATCTGCTCCATACAAGTTCATTGAACGAATGAATCCATGTGTAGAAAAGGAATGATAATAATACTAGCCTCTGTGGCTGGGAGGTTTAAATGAGATAATGAAGCCAAACAGTTTTGTAATTCATAAAATGCTATAATATATTATACATTATAATTAAATGCTAATCATACAGCCCACCAATAGGAGAGCCTGAGGGAGTCATGGAGGCATCATTGCCCACCAGAGACCTGTGGGAAGGCTTCTCGGAGATGGGAGAGGGGCGAAGGTCTAAAGCATCCTTCTCCACCTTTCTCCATCACTACCAGCCAATCTGCATTTAGCAGACCCCGCCAGGCAGCAGGAGCCCCCTTGCCAATCTTCATGGGGAACATGGGTTCTCATCTGGGAAAAAGTCCATGCTCCAAAGGCCAGAAATGCATCCTCTCGGGCCAGATTCTCTCCACATGGCAGAGAGTTGCTTTTCAGCAAAATGGATCTAATAATATTTCAGCCAGAACCCCTCCTACCCCCACCTCACACATTAACATCCTCGGAAGAAAGGCTCTGGAGCCATTCAGAATCTTATTATTGCAGCTATAATTATTATAGTTATGACTATGACAATCATTATAAGGAAAATCATCCAAATGTAGTAAGGAAAAAAAAAAGAGGGGACTTCATGGCTCTGAGCAAAGTTAAAAGGCCAGCAGATAAATGTCAGTATCTCTTCCACCAGGCCACCTCCAAGTGTGTGGGGAAGCTGGGTGTGTATTGCAGGGGTGCAGGGGAACTGCACTATGGTGGGAAGAAGCTATTTCCTTCTCCTTCCTGCCCAATACTTGTCTGTTCTCCTTACCAAATGTCTCTAGCAGCCTTCACTTCCTCTCCATCCCTTCTTTGACTGCCTGAACTCAGGCCCTTGTCGCCTCTTGCCTATATTATTATAAGAACCCCTGACCCACCTCCCAGCCTCTGAGCTCACCCAATCTCTCTAACGTTGCCCCAGAAGGATTTTTCAAATAGATAGTATCATGACACTCCTCTGTCAAAAGCAGCTGAAGCTTCCCATGGAAAATATGAGAATATATGTGGAAGTCTTCTGCATGGCTTGAAAGGCTTCAGACTGGTGCTATTATTTGCATGTTTGTGTCCCTTCTAAAGTCACAAGGTGATGGTGACTTTAAATTGAATTTAAGGAGACATTAAATTGAATTTAAGGAGACGTTAGGATGGGGGCCCTTTGGAAGATGATTAAATCATAAGGGTGGAGCCTAAGGGAATTAAATCAGTGTCTTCATAAAAGAAGCCCCAGAGAGGCCCCTCGCCTCTTCTGCCATGTGAGAACCCTGCAATAAGGTGCTGCCTATAAGTCAGAACACAGGCCCTCACCAGATATCCAATCTGCCTTAATCCTGGACTTCCCAGCCTCTGGAACTGTGAGAAATACATTTCCATTGTTTATAAGCCACCCAGTCTATAGTGTTTGGTTATAGCAGCCTAAACACACTAAGACAACTGGCACTGCCTTATCCTATGTAGCTCACAGGCAGAAAGACAGATTCTGGGCTCCTGCACACACGTCACCCATTCACATGCCTTATGTCCTCTTCGTAGTCAGTCAAGCTGTTCTCATAGCCTGGAAGTACCTGATCATCCCACCATCTGCCTTTCAAAATATTTCAAACCTTGGCTCAGACCACCTCTTCCAAATATTTCTCAATGTTGGAATTATCTTCTCCTCAGCCTCTCCTAAGTATGTTATTTGCATTCAAGATACCCTGTTTCAGATTTGGGCTACTAAGTTCACATCTCTAGTGCTCTGAGTCTGCAATCCCTAGAGGTCACCTGGGTTACCTCCTCCTCCAATATTTAGCATTAGCAAATAGTTGGAGCTGAATAAATGCTTGGTGCATTGAAAATACATTTTATTGCTTTACTTTGAAGTGTTCTTGAAATGACTCTGCCAGGTAATGACCATGATGCTGCACATGAACAAACAGAAGCCAAGCAACATGGCTTGGGCCGGACACCAAGGTGATGGATCCATGCATAGAGTCTAGCTCAATGCAAAGGCAGCAAGGGTGGACCCACTCAGAGTGGTACACTGCACTGGGAAAGTGCCTGGGGTGACTCCATGAGTCACAGTATGTAACATAGTCATTAAGAATCCAGGCTTTGTATCTGAATCCCAGTTGATCATTTCTACCTGTGCAATCCTGGGGAAGTTTCTTCACCTCTGAATTTCAGTTTCTTTGTTTGTAAAATGAGGTTAACAATAGCACCCTCACAGGATTGCCAGGAGGAAATTAGGTAGCATCAAACACTAGCATTGAAACAGGCATAAACTGATACATAGAGTTTGGTTATGATTAAATTAGCACTAAGAGTATTGAAAAACAACAGAGTCCGATTTTTCTTTTGTGCCTGGGAATAGTGGAGAGGAGTCCAAAGTACCATCCCAGGAATGAGGAGGAGAAGGAGAGGTTGGAACAACATCCCCTGGTTATCTGAGCACATTCCCAAGATACCAGGCCACCCATCAGCATTTCCCAAGCAACAAGTCACTGTCATTTCCTCCCCCACGCCCTGGGAAAGCGCACAAATTGAGTTCATTTCATAAGCCACCGTCTCCTGTTCTCAGGCCCAGTCATGACCTTCACTAGCTATTTGATATGCAGAGATTCAGGTATCAGCCAAGTTGGATGTGGTTCTGTAGGCATCTTTGGGCACACAAGAGATGAAAGCAGCATGCTTGCAAGGACTTACAGTCAGCGCATGCAAGAGATGACCTCTTGCTTCTTTGAATCCAGTTTAATGAAAGGCGAATACCGTTATCTAAGTAGAAGGAAGAGAGTGAGGGAAAAAAAGGGAGAAGATTCAACAGTGACAAGGAACCAGGCAAGACCTGCTTCCTAAGTAGCAGTGGAGGCTGAAGAGTTCAGACCCTGGAGTCAGTCTGCCTGTGTTCAAATTTCTGTCCCATCACTTCCTAACTGCATGGCTTTGGGCAGGTTATTTTGGCATTTTCTATTTCCTTACCTGCAAACTAAGAGTGCTGCTAACATCTATATCATAGAATAGTTGTAAGGATTAAATTGGATAATTCATGCAAAGTGCGCAGCACAATATTGGACACAGTAAATGCTCACTTGGTTAAGAGGGTTAGTAGTGATGATGGTGGTGGTGGTGGCGGTGGTGGTAGTTTGATCCTGACCCAAACTGGGTGAATATTTTTATTCCCATTTTACAGTTGAATAAACTCAGGTTCAAGCTGTCAAGGGTCTTGCTTAAGGTCGCACAGTCAGTACGTGGCAGTCCACTGTTTCTGCCTGGGAGCTCAGTGAGTGATCCAAATGCCCTAAGGAGGAGGAGCTGAGACCAGAATGGACATTCTTCTCTGGAAATCAAGGGACAAGGAAGATCCAAACCAAAAACAAGCTGAGCCTACCAGCTAGGTAAAATATTAAAATATTCCAAATCATTACTTAGAACTAGTTAAGAGCATGCCTACTGAGAAAGTCACTTTCTTCTACTTCCCTGAAATTGCCAACTTAGGCAAGATTTCACCATTCTCCTCCCCAATATTCATCTACATCGGATGTAGTACTTCTGTACTCAGATGTAGTAATTCACAGGAAGTCTTACAACCAGGACAGAGGTGAAGTTTCCCCTGGAAGGAGCCGTAAGTCTATGGGTTTGAGCAGCAAAGGCAAGGAGGCTACAATCTTGACCGCAGAGCTATTTCAAGAGGGTCTGGGCTGCAGAAAAAGCCCACTTGTGTAGGACCTTTCCTGCAGGCTACTGTTCTACCCCAGGTGAAATCTACTCAATAAAAGCATTAAGACAGCATTTATTGACCAACTTATTCCAGGGTCAAAGGTCAGGAACTGCAGCTTGCGTTAAGACTAAAAGAAGACAGTGACCTCAGAAGTTACAAATGACCTGGGGGAGTTTTGAGATGCGCCACTCACCACTTTTTGGTTATGACTGTAATGTTGCTGAGAGTTAGACACTTGGAATGGCCGAGGCCCTAAGTAGCTGTATGATGACATGATAGGTGCTCATAGACACCTGTTAAATGAACGAATAGAAGTCCCATCACTCTGAGTGAGCTTAGCGACATGCTCTCACAGCCACTCTCTCCTTTGGTTCTCCTGGCAGCTCTGAGAGTTAATCTCAGCACGCATTCTTGTCCACCAATACACACAAGGCTCTTCTGGGGGCATCTCAGTAATAAGAGCAGCACAAAGTTTCTGAGCACAAATCTTATGAGCTTTCCATGATACCACACGTGGAGGTGCCGGGAGTGCTGCTGGTACATTCTAAGACCTGCCACAGCTCCCTGCTTTTTTCTTCCCTTTCTCCCGCACAGGCTTCAGGGGGAACCAGACATTTGAGCCTCAGGTGGCATCTTGCCTTGCGTTGTTCTGGCTGTTCCTCTCACTAGCTTCTCTGAGTAGAAAGAACAAACAGACATTTGCAAAAGAGTTGTAATTTCAAGTGGGAAGACCTAGGATCTAGGAACAGCTTGGCTCCCTGTTGGCCGAGGATCCCTGGCAAGTCATGAACCATTTCTGTTCCTCGGATTCCTGATCTGTCCTCTGGGGTGTGGAGAGGCCAGCTAAAGGAAGTAGGAATGTGAAATGACCTGGACAGTATCTGACACATTTCAGGTGCTGGAAAAACTATTGTGGGGGATAAATATGAAAATGCATGCTAAGCAGTTATCCTGGGGCCTGGACTCAATAAACATTGCTACTACGCTTACTGTTTCTGACCAACTTTAATCCCTGGGATGATGTCTGTTAGCATCCTCACACTAAGGCTGCCCTACTCCCACCACTATGGCTTCCACCTCCCCAGATCCCTGAAAACTACCCCTGCCTCTTTGGCCTTCCCAGGCTCCCCAACCTCCCTGGGCTTCCCCTCTCCCAGTCCACTGGGCATGAGTCTCATCCAGCCTGGATGCAAAGGTCAGGCCCCACTACCACCCTCACTGACCTACTGCAGCGCCTGCCTCTCAAAGTTTCACCAAGTCTGTGGCAAAACTCCAGGTCAGGCTGAAGGTCCTCATCAAGCCTTTGATGTTTCTCTCTCCAGCTGAGCAGAGTCTTAACCATCTCATATTCATTTTAAGCACATTCCCTGCCCTAGAGCCCAGAACCTTCTCCAGGCCTCTGGAGCACCTGGTTGTAGTCTTGCCTCCCTTTTCAGCAAGTGACTTTGTCTCCTTGTTCTGGTGAATCAGACCCCCTGAGGTGAGTGCCTCTCTGCATCCCTTCACAACCACATGGCACGTGGGGCCATTGAGAGAAAGGAAGAGAAATGGGAGGGGTAACATGGGATGGAGGCATGGCATCCTGGCAGCGGAAATGGGCTGGAGTGTGGCCCTGGGGACTCACTGACCACTAAGCCTCAGGGAGGAGGCAAGGCCTGATGTCGAGTCTGGCATGTGGTAGACACTCAGTAAATATCCACTTATTCATGCCCAGTGCTGACATTTAATAAGCAGGTTTTACTGTATTCAACATCACCCCAGGAATGCTGGTGTCCAGGATCAAGTTGCTGATATCCCTGCCTTTTATGGACTCCATGTGTGGGGAGGAATTGAAGAAGGAGAAACCTACCCAACTTCCATAACCCAGTATGGCATGCTAGAGAGAGCCCAGAGCCTGTCGGGAAGCTCATGCATCTGCTTGATGCAGGGGAGACATTGAACATGTTCAGTCACAGAGTGGTCTGAAGAAACAAGACCAAAGGAAGTGCAGGGGCAGGTGGGAGAGTGTATTCTGCTTTTCAGAAATCAGGTGTCCTCGGAGGATGCACCTTCCAAAGCCCTTGCCATCCGTGACATTTGGGTGGCCGGCAGCACCAGCACCCGCCATCATGGGGACACGAGCTGCCTGTGTGGTTTGTCCTCTGTGCCCCTGTGTGGAATGGGATGCAGGCCGGTGGAACTGCTCTGTGGAGAGGTCAGCAGAGGGAGTGGATCATGACAGGGGCCAGGAGACTGCCTTCTCATTTGGGCCCTGCAGCTGATCGTACCACACTGTGTGTGACAAAGAACATCACTTTTCTACCCAAGGGCCTCAGTTTGAAATTAGGATCTTGGCCTGAATCAGTGGTTCTCAAACTTGGGTATGCATCAGAACCATCTGGAGGGTTTAGTAAAACACAGCTGCCCTGCCCCACCACCAGAATTTAGGTCAGAGGTGGGACCTAAGACCGATTCTAACAAATTCCAAGATGGGGCTTATGCTGCTGACCCAGGTGCCACGCTTTGAGAACCACTCGCCTAAATAATGGCTACAGCTACTTCCAGCTCTGAGATTTTAGAATTTTGTTTCCAAGAAGCAGTGTCATACGGGAAGAAGAAATTAAGAAGTAAAGGAGAATTTTAGAATTCACATGAGGCCTGGTGCTGTGGCTCACACCTGCAATCCCAGTACTTTGAGAGGCCAGGTAGGAGGATGGTTTGAGGCCTGGAGTTTGACACCAGCCTGGGCAACATAGCAAGGTTTAATCTCTACTAAAAAAATTGCCAGGCGTGGTGGCATTCACCTGTAATCTTAGCTACTCAAGGCTGAGGTGGGAGAATCTCTTGAGCCTAGATGTTCTATGATCACAACACTGCACCCCAGCCTGGGCAACACAGTGAGACCCTGTCCCTAAAAGAAGGAGAAGGAGCAGGAGGAGCAGGAGAAGAAGGAGGAGGAGAGGAGAAATTTCTGAACTGTCCCCTCAAGGAACAAGCAGGTACCTGAGCATTGCCCAGGTCTGGCAGAAATGGGGCTATGGGCCTAGCAGGACTACTTTCTCCTCTCTTCTGCTCTTAGGGTTTCTTTTCATTTGGTTTTCATTGGCTTCTACATCTAAGACCATATTTCATGACAGCAGCTGCTAGAGTCTAATGAAATGCTTTATGGGAAAGCACTTTGAAAATATGAAGGAAAAGGCAGGGGGTTTATTTTGAACGTCTGTTTATATTTTCTGTTTTGCCTCCTTCACAAAAGCAAATGATGATTGCAATAAAAGACAGAGTTGTAGTTGCTGGGAGAGAGTTGAATGGGATGGAATTGAACTTATTTGAGTTAAGTAAGAGTCTCATTATCCCCACTCATAGGAACCAAACACTGAATGGATGTGGAGGGAGGCCTGGGTGGCCCCAAGACGAAGGAGACATTCTCTTCCCTAGAACAGGGGAGGAGACAAGTCAAGATGCCACAGGGCACGGGTGTGTGAGGGACGTGGACACAGTGTGTTCATTTTCAGAGGACCTGGGAGCCACCTGTAGGCAACTTCTTTCATACCTTGGACCCTAAACTCTTGCAGGTCAAAATGCCCTGGAGTCTGTGGTCAAAACATTCATCAGTGGTCAGGACCCAGAATGAGAGTTCAAGCTCCCTGACCCCTGGTCAGTGTCATTTCCACTGTCTCAATGTCTTTCATGGTCTCGAGGTTTCTCACCTACAAGTACAGCAGAGTCCCCTTAGACTTGGATCTGACCCCTTTTTATTTGGGGTTTTCTTTCTATGCATGTTTAGCTGCTTTTTCTAGACACCTACCCTCGCCTCCTATCTCAACATACGGAAGCATATAGATCTGCAGGGATCAAAAGGCAAACTAAGCAGTTTACCCATGAACAATATCACCTTAGATGGGACTTCTGGGATCCCTGCCCCAGGTCGTGTGCCTCCATGGGCTCTGCTCTGGCCTCCTGAGCCATGACTCTTCCAATGAAGAGAAGCTCCTGAGGAACCAAGGGGATAAGCCCACCTGGAGCTCCCTCCCACATAGCCCATGCTCCAGTACACACAGCTAACCTGGGGGTGGTCAAAGGGTGGATATTTTGGGGGAGGCCTTTGAAGGGTCAAGATGTTCACCCATCTGTACATAAGCCCCTCAGGGTTCAGACAAGAACTGGGAATGAGGTCAAGGGAGGCCTCAGGCATTCATTTGCACTCTCACGCAGGTCCTGCCAGCACTCAGACCTGCCTGTAAAACTGAGTTAAGTGCCAATTTCCCAGAGGAATTGCATTCTATTTGTATAGGGAAAGAGGCTAGGGAGACACAGATCAAGCCAGCATCCTGGCAGTCTTCGGGCCTGCGCCAGGTCTGGCTGGAAAAGCCCAGGGAGACTGGTGCATGGCCTGCAGAGCCCAGAGGCCCCCACTGTGCTGGTGCAGTTGTCCAGCGTCACACAAGAGCCCTTTTCAGAGGGGTCAGCCACGCTCTTCACCACAGTTGTTTCAGGCCAAGATCCCAGCTACTCTTGAAAATGCCTGTAAGTGGACGGCCAGCCAGGGTGGCGCCAGGCAGCCCAGGCTCAACAACCCCATGACCTTCTTTTGACCTCTGCACAAGCCCAGGTTGGGCAAAAGCCCCAGGTTGAGCCCACTAGGCAATGTGGTGTGGAAACACATTTGAGGCACCAAATACCTGTTTTCCGTGAGCATCACCAGAATTGAAACAGACTAGAACACTGAACTATTACCAAGAAGACAAATATAAGTCTTAGATTTAACTCCTCCAAAACAGTTGAACAAATACCTAATAGAAGAGACCCTAATTAACCAGAGCATTAAAACCTCAGCGTGTCAGCAAACCACAAGCTTATGTGAGCCAATTCTCTGCTAAAACAAACAAAAAAAAGCTAATACAAACTTAGATTGCATTAATAGAAGTATAAGGTTTGAAATGAAGGAGGTAGAAATGGCCCAGGCCACGCTGGATACATTGTGCTCTGTTCTAGGTAACACATTTTTTAAACCACAATTACAAACCAAAAATATTCTCTAATCTACAGATTAATATGGCAAGGAGCTTGGAATGTAGCCTTTGGAGAATTTTTAAGAAATGGCTATTTAGCCCAGAAAGAAGAGAAATCTGGGAAATTTGAGAGCTACCTTCTAATAATTGATGGATCATATGAGAGAGTGCTTGCTTCAACCTAGGTACTGCAACAGGATTCTGAGAAGCACATCCCACAGAAATGGACACATATTCCCTGGATAGAAATTGACACAACTTTTCTAGAGAACAACATGGCCCTCAATGTTAAGGTCCTTAAAAATTCTCACAGGACTTCTATTCTACGAATTTATCTCAAAGAAGTAGTCAGAATATGGCCAAGATTTTCCTACAATGATACTTACTGCAATGTTGTTTATAATATCGAAAAATCAGAAACAGCCTAAGTATCTAAAACTAAGAATACCTTATACACATAGCAATATATCCGTGCCACAAAAAATTTGGTGACCATTAAAAATATTTAATATGTTTTCAAAGACTTTAATGATATGAGAAATGTCAGAATGTTAGTGAAAAGAACAAGCTGCATACAAAATCTACAGTTAATGTGATTCTAATTTTGCCTGCCCACACTTGAACAAATAGGAAGAAATACACCAAAATGCTAACAGTGCTTACCCCTGCAGGTTATATTTACGGGTAATGTTTTCCCAATTAATTTTTCTATCTTTTTCAAATTTTCTGCAATGCATATGTGTCATCTTTGTAATCAGAGAAAAGTAGTAAATGTATTTAAAGAGCAGTTATATGCTGAATGAGTGATAGATTCGGGGATGACTTGAAGCTAGAACTGCTCAAGAACAGCTTCCCAATGAGGTGTGACCTTCTCTCTGTGAGTGTCCAGGTCTGTGTTGGGTGGGGGGAGGGAGGGTTGTTGAACAAGAGAGTAGCCAAGTGTGAGAATGGATGGGATGAAAAGGAAAATGACCTTTACAGAGCATCTGCCACAGGTTGGTTTCTATGCTCCAAAGCCAAAATTAAAAAATCAAAATAACTTGTACAATGAATTAAAGCTGGTAAGAGTTGAAGCTGACACATGAATCCAGTACTTCTGGTTCTAAAGCACAAATTTGAAGCAGCCTTCTTCACCTGCAGGAGCCAGGCCTGCATCAGTCAACTGTTTATAAGGTCAACAGCTCATCATCTCTTGCAATCGACAAACAGGTAGGAAATCTTGCAATGTGTTACAAAGAATTGTCTACTGACAGATTTGTGTGGCCTTCAGGTGGAGAAATCTCTTGGATGGGAATTGCCCAGGGAGTCGCTGGACCACAGCTGGACTCTCAGAGTCCAGTGATCCCTCATCACCACATTTTTTAAAGGGCAAGTGGCCTTACTTGTTATGGGGACCAAAGCTCTAGCTGATAGCCTCCTTTTTAAGCCTTTAGGATGGAGTCCCTTCTATTCCAGAAGCTCAAAGCTACCTCCAAAGGAAAATAAGCCATCTAGATTTAAGATAGCCTGTACTCTCTCCTCACTTTTCCTGTCTTCCCCACCTGTAGCCATTTTGCTAAGGTGCCAAAGAGCACGTGGCTCACTCACCTCCCTGTCCCAGACCATAATACTGAGTCTACCAAGGAAGTCCAGAGGAACAGGGTGAACTGGGGATACCATTGAGGGCTCCAGACACCAAACCTGCAACAGTGATACGTCTGTCTCCTGCTAAGATTTGAGACTTCTAGAGGGTTACTTCAGTAAGTGAGTTTTTATTTTCGTGAAGGATCTACAATGAGTCCCAGAAAAAAGCAAGCCATCAACGTAATAGTTCTGAGAATCTTCTGAGCACTGATGCATTCCTGAGCTATCAGCTGCTGCTCCTCTCCCTCCCTCCCCACACCAGCTGCACACACACACACACACACACAACACACACACATACACACATGCACACACTCACCTTCCTGGTAAGGATTCTGAGCACCAAAAAAATTTGAGGTCTTCCTGGCTTGAGCCAACAGAGTATAGAAAGCAATTGTTTCCCTCAAAGTCTTGCCCAAATGTGGAAGATGAATGTTCTCAGTGGACAGCCCCAACACCAAGCTGCTAAGGAGCACCTTCCTGCCTAAGGGAGGTACATGTACAACCTGCATTGACAGACACAGGGCCATTAGCTCTGAGGGCAAATGCCCCTTGCACAGCCTGTCAAGAAATAAAATTTTCTCCCATCTCAGAACTAGGGGTAGGGGTGAGGGACTTGAAGGAGAAGTATGTTTCTTGTTTTCTGATTTCCAAAAATTTTTAAACAGCCCTTAGTTTTTTTAAAAAAAATCAGCTATGTTTCCAAATCCTTCCTAAACTGAAATATTTTCTAAGAAAAGGCAGTCTTTGAGCATCAATATGTATTTAAGAAAGTCAGAAATGCTCAGCACAGGACACTTGGCTGCCACCCTTCATAATACTATCTTCAGAGTATCTAAATATTTTCTCCAGACAACCCTAATAACCCACTATGGGTCTCCAGCTATACGACCTTGGGGAGTTCATCTGACATCTCTGGATGTCACCCTCCTGCTCTATAAAATAAAGGTGTGATCATCAAGATGCCTCCCAGTTTTAAATTGTATGATTCAACCCAACTGTGAATTGGTGTAGACCAAGGGTTGGCAAATTATAGCTTGCTGGTGAAATCTGGGCCTTGCCAATTGTGTAAACAACATGCTAATAGAGCCCAGCCATGCTCATTCATAGGTACTGTATATGGCTACTTTTGCACTACAATGGCAGAGTTGAGCAGTTGGGCAGTGTTGACCCACAGAGCCAGAAATATTTACTCTGATCTTTTACAGAAAATGTTCATTCCCAGTTTCAGCCATTAGAAGCTGAGAGATCCTGAATTTGACAATGAGAAGCCAGGCATTTTGTAGGGAACTCACAGCAATATATTCATAGGATGGGATTCTATTTATATTTTCGGCCTGTGCCACCTCTTGGGATCACACAGCAGGCAGCAAACTTATGGAACGTGGCAAGTAGAACTTTCTTGTCATTGTCCTAAAACGGCTGGTTGTAAGCTCCAGGGAGTGCCCCCTTGGCAGGCACACTGTCTCCCTCTCGGTTCCCTCCACATCCTGGAGACTTCCATCATGTCCTGCTCACTCTGCCTCTTTCCAGATTTTACTGCTTTTTAAAAATCTGTCCTCAAACAGAAGCCTTTTCTTCCCCTTGAGTGTTTTAATTGCTCTTCTCTGGACCATGTCCAGGATAGTTATGTCTTCACAAGAGCCTATGACCAGAGCTGCACACTTTCAGGAGCAGACACTGTGGTTCCAAGCAAAGGGAGACATTTTGGCTGTAGAGCGCTGGAGGGCTGGGCTTTGTTGTCAGACCTAAGTTAGAGTCCTGACTCTCAGAAATTCTAGATATGTGACCTTTGTCAGTGACAGTATCTCTGCTACAGACTCTAAAGTGGTTGCGTGTAGTGGGTCAGGGAGATGACAAGACATGATGTTCAGTGCAGAATCTGAATATTTATTCATTCAGGTACATAGTTTGCTGATGATTTTCTGTGTGTGGACTTCCATCTTCAGAGAAGCCAGCTGTGATTTCAACTATACATATTTGTGTGTATGTATATATACATGTATGTATATATATATACACATATGTGTGTGCATGTATATATATACATATATGTGTGTACATACACAAATATATAGTGGAAATCATGGCTGAAGTCTCTGAAAACAGTTCACAAATATACACACACATATACATGCATATATCATTATATGTATATGTGTGTGTGTATATTTGTGAACTGTCTTCAGAGAGTTTCCCAACACAAATAACCCCACAGAGCTTTCTCAGCAGTGACTCTTGTATATGTATATTTATATACATATACAACTGTATGTAAATATACAGTTGTATACTCTATATATATCTCTATATATTGACTGATACACACGTATATATATATATATGTATTGAAAGCTAACAAAATTTATATTTTGTTATATATATGCATATATATGTTATATATATGTATATATATGTATTGAAAACTAACAAAATTTATCTTCCTAACTGAGCACGGGACCTCTTGCAAGGACTCAGCCTTAGCCATCTTTCTGTATACCTAGGGACATGTGAAATATCAGACTACCTTGGTGAAGGGACCCTAGAGGCCAC
Source organism: Cacajao melanocephalus (assembly GCA_963573385.1). Lineage (NCBI taxonomy): Eukaryota > Metazoa > Chordata > Mammalia > Primates > Pitheciidae > Cacajao > Cacajao melanocephalus. Next base: position 39,839 of record CAUYLG010072222.1, read on the forward strand.
CGTGTAGCCCAGAAAAAAAAAAAAAAGTCCAGTAGAATTGAAAGCCATAAGTGAGAAGCTATAATTGCAATAAATACCTGTGAATTCATGTTCTAAAGTCAATGGCTCTTGGAACTCTTGTTTTAAAAGTTATTTGGCAAATATTTATTGAACACTTAATATGAGCCAAACCCCTTCAAGTAGGGTGTGGCCTTTGCATTCCTAAGTATTGGTTTACAGCTCATTAGCCCTTTGACAGGGCAGCTGGGGTTGAAGAGAAACGTAACCCTGGAGTGTCCCAAGCCATTGTCACCTGGAGGTAATGCATCTCTGCAGTGTTAGGAAAAGCCCGTGAGAACATAAGCTTCATTCACAAGCACCGAAGGCATGCTCTAATGTTTAGGAAATGCACAATGCCCCAACTCTTTCTGGAATCCCAGCTGGGCACCCAGCATCCTGCGAGTACAATTTGTCTGATTTTTTTTTTTTTACCTAAGCAGGTTCCCTGAGCTCATCTGCTCCTTAGCTGCTAGAGTGAGCTGCCCTGCAGTTTCAGGACCGCAACAGATACTGACCATAAGAGATTCTCGCCTCTAATCTCAGACACAGTTTAAACACAGATGGCCCAAGGAACACCATCTGAGAGCTGAGGGGAGCCCCAGTTGTCTCCCTGCCTCAGCCCCAGGTAACTCTGGGTATTTTAGAAAGAAAAAAAAGTTGCCAAAGGCCTCTGCTTGCGGCTCCCATTACCCCTGAGCAAACCCCTATCTCTAATAGGATCACGCATTAATGACAGAGACAGGTCCTGGGAAGATTAAAGGCTTCGTATAATTAAAAAGATAAGAGTGGGCCTGGGAGAAGGAAATTGGGATTCAATTAACACGAGGACTCTCCCCCCAGCGCTCCCCCGCTATCAAATGTTCACTCAGAAGGGCCTTCCCGACTTGCCTTGCCCGAGAGTGAAAGGCTGAAGGGCTCTTATTTATGGCCTGCTTGGAGTTGGGCCTGGGGCCTTCCTTGGCTGGGGAGTTTGTTTACTTAGAGTTCAAGATGGGAGGGGAAGAGCAACACAAATCCTGCAGGAGGAGGCCACAAGGTGCTTTTGACTCCTTTTCTTTCCCTCTCAGTTCCTCTGATCTTCTTGACAGGGGAAGAAAAATACTCAATAGAAGGTCTATTTCCTTCCTCCCTCAGCCTGAGGCTGACACAACAGGCTAAGGGTCACTGCTGAGAAAGCTCTGTGGGGTTATTTGTGTTGGGAAACCACAGTCGCTTCCCCCTTTCCGTCTTTCTCAGGTTTCCGTGGAGGCAGAAGGAAGATAAGGTTGTAGAAGCAGCTGCCTAAATGGCCTGTGGGACTGAACATGTGGGGTGCCTGGTCCTCAGGGATCCCCACTTCTTGTGTTCTTTCAAAGGGTTTTCAAGGGAGAGGAAAGCAGAGTTGACTGGGGTTGCGGACTAAGCTGGCATAGGTAGGGTGGGGACAATGTGGCAGGCTCCAGCAAGCACCAGATCAGTACCTTCAGCCCTGGTACTTCACAGCTAACTAGTGGTAAAGGTGCGCCTGGGCCCCAGGACCTTATGGAAATAGACCTGAAGGTCCGTTTGGATGGATGGACTGTGTTTTAAAAGCCTCTGCTTTTGCTAATGGATGGTGAAGCCCATGCTGTTGCAACCTCTCCCAGCCTCTCATCACGGGGACCCACAGACTCCTCCACCAAAACCCTCCCTAGCAGACAGCAGCTGCCCTTCAGTTTCTCTGTGGGCACTTGAAGCTGTGTGCAACCAGGCCAACAACGTCGGTGAGGCTAAGAAGGATGGCCTTGAGGAAACAAAGCCGGGACATCTGGGACCAAGAAGAGAGAACACAGTACAACAGCTGGAAGGAGTGGAGAAATGTGCAGATAAAGCAAAATAATCAGGATATGAGCTCTTGTTCCATGTCCAGTTAATCATCTGGAAGCTGTATTCAAGGCTGCATATTAACTTCACTGAATATGCCACAGACACCTCAAGTGCAAGAGGCTTAAAGCCAAACTCCACATTTTAACCACCCAATATCTTTCCTTCCTGTGTTCCCAGTTCCAGAAAATGCCTCAGTTAGGACTTCCTGAGCTTTAGTTTTTCAACCCACAAAATGGAGGACGCAATGCCAGCTCTCTCTGCCTTGGCTGCCAGTTAAGTGAGAGCCCAGACACAAACACATGTTGGAAAATAACAACTGTGAGGAAAATGGAGACCAGAGCATGCTCACTCACTGCCCGCATTGGTCACCTCCTTACTGACTCTCAAAGGAGGGGCCCCATTTCACATGAGGATGTGATGGCACCATGCAAATTGAAACAGACTGCACCTGTGAGAGAATGACAAACCAACAAGACTGGCACCATAAGACAAGAGACTTCCTTCAGATGCCATGCACAGCCATTGCTACAGAGCCTCGTTAGAGACTACAGCTGAATTTTTAGTATGAAACAAGGGACTAACAACGACAGCAGGAATTTTCAGCAAGAAGGGAAAGGAGAGCAACACATTGCAGCCTTGACGAAGAGCGAACTGGAGCAAGCAGGGATGTGGTTAAAAGGGGAGGACCTCAGAGGTAATCAGCTATATCCCTTATTTCCCCAAGAAACCATTTAAACTGAGAGAGGGTGTGGAGGTTAGCCTCCAGCATGACTCCCAGTGACCTCCATCTCCTGGAAGTCACATCCTTGTGTAGTCTCCTCCCAGACTGAATAGGGCTGACCTAAGGAACAGATAGGATGTTGAGGCAATAGCAGTGTGTGACTTCTGGGCCTGTGTCATAAAGCACATGATGATGTCTGCCTTGGATCACTCACTCTGTAGGAAGTCAGCTTCCCTGTGGTGAGGACACTCAAACAGTCTTAGGAAGAAGCTTCCATGGAGAGTAACTGCAGTCCCCTGACAACAGTCAGAAAGGAACTAAGACTTCCTGCCAACAGCCACATCAGTGACCCATCATGGGAGATAATTATCCAGCCCCAGTCAGGCCTTCAGATGATGCAGTCCCAGCTAACATCTTGAGAGCCTGTGATCAAAGACTCCTAGTTACACCACTCCTAGATTTCTGACCCATTACACTATGAGATAATTAATAAATGATTGTTGTTTTAATTCACCAAGGTTTGGGGTTGCTTGGTATACATCAGCAGATAACTACTGCAGAAGGTGTACTTCATTTCCAATTACGTTCTGTATTTTTACACTATATCTACAGTTGTTACTTCATTTTATTCTTATACCTACTTATTTTCTCTGGCTCAAAGGTTGATAAGCTGTGTCTTGGAGAAGTTAAGTAGCATTTCAAAATTCACATCAAGCATGGTGGCAGATCCAGGTGAAGGGCTAAGTATTCTTCTGACTTCTGGTGTTTTCTCTCTGTATATAATCCAGCTGCTGAAGTCACATTCTGTGGGCAGCTGCATTCTTGAACATTGTCTGGAGCCTGCTCTGTTTTGAAAGAACTGTTTGCTACATGTTCTAGGGCACAGATGGAGGCAGCATCATAGGTGGGTTAAGCAGTTACCTCATCTTCGGTACAACCTGCTAAGCTAACCTAAGTACTCCCAGCCATTATTCCACAATCCTCTACCAAGTGCCTTCTGTATGACAAGTGTCATAGAATTCGCATCAATGGGATGCATTTCCTGGAGGCACAGTTCAATAGAGAGCTGGGGGTGAAAAAAAAGAGAGAAAAGAAAAAATAAGAAAGCTATAACATTTGAGCTTGAAATGTCACAGGGAGCCAAGGAAGTTGTCTGATGGATTGCCCTGTCATCTCCAAGCCAAAAGAAAAAAAAACTTTCAGATCCATCAATTTGTTCCTGCCCTTTTAATCCAAACAATATTTTACAGCATCAGAACACAAAGAAATTATTTTCTTAGACATTCAACTCTGTATGTGGACTGCTGAGCACTTAACCAGAAAGCAGCAAGTGAGAACTGTAGGTTGTTCAAATGTCTACACATCTGATTGATCCAGATTGAATGTATAATATACTGGAACACATATGAGAGCCTACCAGTGACATATATTCATTCATTCATTCAATCATGAGGAGTTGACATCACTCTGCCATAGACAATGAATTTGAAGAGACACCTGTGTACATGTGCACCAGCTGCCCAGGTTGAGGACTGCTCCTCCATGCTCTGGACCTGCTTTTCCCTTTGGCTGGCTTCCCAATTTGTGTAGACATGTTCTCCAGTATCCTGGCCTCTCCTTGGGTCACATTTGAGGATAACACCATCCACCCTTTGGATCAAATGCGTGGCTCTTGGGTTCAGACCCTGATGGGATATAGCTTTATTTGCAGAGTAGGCTGAAAGACTCCCTCTTATGACAAGGAAAGCTGCTTGGCAGTATAAAGAGTACACTGCAGAAGTATTGAGGAGTACAAGCACTTATGATGACTTTACAGGGATGGCTGCCCAAGTGAGATGGAATTTAATTTGGGTATTTTCCAGCCCTCAAAGAAGTCCTGCCTTCTTTCATCCAGGTCTTTATTCACACTGCTTCTGCCTCTTCTAAGCAATCCGTCCTGATTCCCCCCATCCCTTAAGTCAGTGTGCTGTCTCCCTGTCCCCTCGTTGTTGGTTCCTCTGTCTCAGTGATCTTCTTTGCACGTGAATGACCCATGTGTGCATCTATTTCTCCCACTATATTGTAATTTCCATGGGGCTTCACTGTGTCTGTATTCCTATACAATGTCTAGCACAAGGAATAATAAATCTTTATTACAATGACTTGAATGGGAAGAAATGTAAAGTGGACATGTCCCGTATTGCTTGTGGGATAAATGGAGTCATCCTCTGTATGTTCATACAAAGACTTGTACATGAATCTTCATGTGAGCCTTATTTATAATCTCTAAAAACTGGAAACAACTCAAATGTCTACATCAATACAATGTAATACTACTCAGCAATAAAAAGGAATGAGCTACTGCCACATGTAACAACATGGATTAATCGCAGAGGCATCATGCTAAGTAAAAGAGCCGGACATAAAAGACTGTACACTGTTAGATTCTATTTATATGAAATTCTAGAAAATGCAAAACTGTAGTGTCAGAAAGCAGACTACTGTGGGCGGATCAGGAGGTCAAGAGATCGAGACCATCCTGGCCAACTGGTGAAACCCTGTCTCTACTAAAAATACAAAAAAAAATTAGCTGGGCATGGTGGACCGCACCTGTAGTCCCAGCTACTCAGGAGGCTGAGGCAGGAGAGTTGCTTGAACCTGGGAGGCAGAGGTTGCAGTGAGCCGAGGTCACGCCTCTGCACTCCAGCCTGGCGCCTGGTGACGGAGTGAGACTCTGTTCCAAAAAAAAAGAAAAAAAAAAAAAAAGAAAGCAGACTACTGGCTGTATGGGACAACAGGTGGCAGGAAGTGGGTTGAAACAGTAGGGACATTATTTGTTCCTGGGGACACAGGGAAGCAACAGAAATGAACTAAGCCTGATTGTGGTAATAGTTGCACAGCTGTATTCATATTCTCATACTCACTAGTGTATTTAAAATAGATGAATGTTATTGCATAAAATTATACTTCAGAAAAGCTATAGAAGAAAATTGGCCAGAATGTGAAGGATTTCGGGTGCAACTTAAGGCGTTTGGACTCTATCATTGGCTATAGAAGCACTGAACTGTTTGAAGAAGGGAGAAATGGATAGTGTTGGAGAGAAGCAGCTAGGTATAAGAGTTGTATTAAGAGTTATTAAACAGAGCAGAGAAGATTATGGCCTGGGTAAAGGTGGGAACAAAGAAAATAGAAGTGATCAGATGGATGCAGGAGACTCAGCAATGAAAAAATCACAGACCCCGTGACTGAGGACTAAAAAGATGTGTGTTTTGGCTGAGCCTCTAGTTTGGTGATCTTGGTGAGGGATGCTTATACAAAGCTGGAACCAGCTTGCGGAGAAAGTGGGTGGATCCAAGGCCCTGAATTCTACCATGGAAACAGATTTAGAAACTTGGTTAAAGTTAGATGCCAAACTGATTCCATAGGATGGCAAAATATTAGGAGGGCAGGGACAAAGATACCGTCTTTAGCGATGTGAGGAGGTGTGAGACTCCGTGTGAGAATGGAGATTTATGGACATGGATTCCTTCTGTAAGGGCCTGCCCTCAGGAAGTCTGTCTGTCAGGTGCAACATGTAAGAAGGAGCCAGGGAACTAAAGGGGTGATTTAGTCCTGAGTGCCAGAGAGCATTGCGCCACCACTGATGGACCCAAAGAACCCAAAATGGGAGATGCTCAGGGACTGTGGTGGTGGAGAGCAAACATAGGAAGGGACCTTTGATGGCATCCAGTCCTACCTACCTCGCCAAAGCATACACTTCTGCTATGTTCCCAGTACCACTTGGCTTGAGTATTCTTCTAGAAACATGAAGTCTACTGCTTTGTGAAGAGTTCTCTTCATTACTGGACAGCTCTAAATGTGGCTGGTGATGATGACGATGCTGCTGCTGCTGCTGCTGATGATGATGATGATGATACAAAGAGGAGCAGGAGAAGGGGACAACTAATATGTATTGAGCAGTCTCCTTGTGCTGGGCATTCTTCTAGGCTCTACATGCACTGTCTTATTTAATCCTCAAAATAGCACTGTAAGGTAGGCACTATCATTATCTATCCTCATTTTGCAGATGACAAAAGGCACAGAGAAATGATCTAACTTGCTCAAGGTTATATAATTAAGAAGTGGTCAGTCTGGGATTTGAACCCATGTCATCTGATGGCAGAGTCTTTACAAGACTGGAATGTATTGCTTGCTGGTGATTTCATATCTACCTGTCTGTAGTTTCTGTCTAATTCCATTTTCTGTGGGGATTCAAATCAGTAAACAGAATTTTTTTTGCATCTTTTCAAATGTGTTAAGACAGCAAGGTGTACCTTTCCTCTGAATTTTCTCTTCTGTAGGTTAAATACATCCATTCTATCAAGTCTTATATACGAGGAGATCATTCTAGTGCCCTTACCACCTTGGTCCTCCTTATTGACTCTCCTGAGTCAGTCACAATGCTCACTGAAAGTGAAACCTAGAAGTAAACATAGTCCTTCCACTGTGACTCAACCTGAATGGAGTAAAATAAGAGAATGCAGTGCACGATGGTTCCCCGTGTGGGGTAGAGTAGATGGCAAGACGACTAGGCCTGGAGAAAAGCCCACTGTAAAAGGATGGGGCGACACTGAATCAGAAAAGAAGACAGCAGACAGCGAGTTTAAGGAGGATGAGAACTGAAAACTGAAACAGATCTGCTGGCTTAGGGAGAGTCATTGGGAAGAAATACAGGAGCTATGAAAAGAGTAGGCGATGAGCCAGCAGGAGGGACTGCTTGTTGTCCTCTCTGGTTACAAAAGGAAAGAGAAGAGGACAGTGGCTGGTGGGAGGTGGAACACACAGAAGGGTCAAGTAAGAGGTTGTTTATATGCTAGGAAAGTGGGGACTCTGGGGAAGGCATGGAAGGGGTTGTCAATAGAGAGGAAAGAATGCAGAGAGGGAAAGACTGAAGTTGCTACAGCCGGAGTCAGATGGAGGGAGCAGGTGAGATGTAAGGTAAAGCAAGCACTTTGGGGGTAGAGATAGTGATATCTGAAGGTGCAGAGAAGGAGGGCTGATAATATCCCTCACGTAGTGCTTGATGGTGTGCAGAGGTTTTCCATGTTCATTATCTCATTGGATCACCACTGATCTTGAGAGGGAAATATTACTATTTATAGTTTACATGGAAGACAATGGAGAGTCAAAGAAGAAAAGTGACTTGCCCAGTGCTATAAAAGGCATACAGTTTTCTCATTTCTTATCCCTTCTCCTGAGTCTATGACTGTAGCCTATTACATTGTGTCCCAGAGAGCTCAGTAAGATGTGAATCAAGACCATGGGTGGATTGTTGAGAGAAACTAGGGACTTAAGAGAGCTGGGAAAACTGAACACCTTGTTTAGAAAAGGGGTCAATGAGAAATAGAGAGTTGATCTGGCAGCATCAAGTGCATCAAGGAAGATAGCCTAAGTCTGCACTGATTTAAAGGAGCTCACCCCAACCTTCTCCTGAGAAATAATAACCCATCCATTAATCCCACTGAACTTAACGAATGCCATAGTGCATCACAGAAATAGTGGGTGACTTAGAGCAGGAGTTTTGTGCGGCCAGGCACAGCGTAGAAGGTACAAGATGTACATGAGCCAAGATGATGGTCATGACAGGCGGGATGTTACCAAAGAATGACGTGCCTGCACAGAGAACCAGAGGAAAGAAAGGGGACTCGGTGGAATGGGCTGATCTAAGAAGATTTCCGGGGAGTGCTGAGCCCAGAATTTCACACATATATAAGCATGGTGGTGAGAGTAGCTACAAAAATTAAGAAACCTTGATGTTAGTGAATGTGTTTGGATGAAGACAAATTTGTTGGTTTTTTTTGTTTGTTTTTTGTTTTTTTTACTAAAAGGGCTATAAAGTTCTCCCATAAGGGTTGGCAAAAGGAAGCCTTTGTAAAATCTGATGTGGAGAAGGGGCACGATTAGTCAACATGGCATTAAAACTGTCCATGAGCAATCAGGTTAGGAGGCTAATGAAACATGGTGTGAAGGCCTAAACCAGGGTTCTGGCAATAAAGATGGAAAGAGATGTTATGAAAGCGAAAATAAATCGATTTGATTACTGGATAAGACATAGAGAATGAAAGAGAAGACAGAAGTCAAGGATGTGTCTTGATCATCAGTGAAATGGTAGCAAGATGGATGGATAAATAAAAATTGGAAGAGTCACGGTTTATAAGGAGAATGGAGCTTAAGAGAACACAGGGAACTGTGCATAGATTCCAGGAGACACAGTCTAAATTTCTCATCTGATCAGGTCTAAGTGATTCAGAGGTCGTCCACAAGGAGGAGAGGCATATGACTCCTTGAGTGTGGGGAACAAAGGAGAGAAGCAGAAGGCCATGGTCTGAGTCTTGAGTTACATCAGAGAAATTTTCTATCTGCTAGGGCAGTGGGAAGAAGCATTTCAATTAAAAAGCATTTCAGTTCAATAATGAGAGATGCTAGAAAAATAAGCTGAAAGCATCAAAGCTTAGAGATGATAAGGAAGTCCTTGGTGCTCTTGGGTTGAGTGGCTGAGATCGGGGAAGGGGAAGCACTGTGTGCATGCGTGTGTGTGTGCGTGCATGTGTGTGTGTGTGTGTGTGTGTGTGTGTGTGTGTGTGTGTGTGAAGGATGGCCTGGGACAGGCAAAGAAGCCCAGAAACTTGGAGTTCTTTCAGGCAACTGTCAAACTCCTTTAGCTCCCAGGATGCTGCTCTCAAGATGTTGCCAAGGTGGGACCAAGTGCCCAGAGACCCTTGCCGCATCTTTGAGGTTACTAAAACCTGGTCTAGAACTCCTGGTGCCACACTGGCATGTAGGGAGGTATCTACAAGCCTCACCATTGTCTCAAGACCAATATATGCTGGACAACCTTGGCCCTAGCTGGAACTGAATAGCAAACACAGGAGGGGAAATGCATTAGAAAGCATTTCTATTTGTGTACAAACAATACTTTAAAAACTGCTCACGTTTTTGGGGAATTGAGTTTGGTGGTTCCCTGGAAGAATACCCAACCCCAGTTCTACTAGAAATCTTGGGCCAGCTAGGGATAATTAATGCTTTATGAACAGTGCGAGCTGACCTACAAGAATACCCATGAGAATGATGGAATAACATATTTGAAATTATCTCAGTATATAAAGACAGATTAACCATTTGTGGTTAACTAGAGAGTTTGAGTTGCCCAGCCTAAGTGTGAGACCTGCCAACCTCACCTCCTTGCTCTGTAAACTTGAGCATGTCTCAGACTCCCAGAGCCAACTTCAAATCTCAGACCATCTCATGGTGTAAAAAGAATAAAATGGACCAAATTACATAGCAGCACTTTATGAATTATAAAGTGCTTTTTAAATTATTATATTGCCAATAAGCAGTAAAATAGCCTTTCTTTAAGTTGGACCCCAGAACCTAGAGTTCACGCATTTGACAATGACTTTCCCTGCAGGACTTTTTCTCTCATCTGCTATTCCCAATTCAGTAATACATAGCAAGTTTCCCTTTCCCAGTTACCCCCAATCATTTTCAGCAGAGAAACTTCACAGCCCCATGCCCTCCAAAATGAGTTTGGAACTAAGTCAGGAGGTTTGGGAAGACAGTTCGGTGAACTGAAACAAATAATTCATTTGGGGGTTTATGTCTCATTTTCTTGAGGGATAATTCCAAGACCTGACTTACTTTGGGCTGAAGCTATTAGAAAATGTCTGTGTAACCTTAGTTTAAGAGACCTGCAAAACACCACCTCTGGGCCCATTCTAATGCCAGGCACTTTCACATCCTTTACAATACAAAATTTAATCTAATCCTCAAAGCAGCTTCTGAGGTTGAAACTACTATTCCTAGTTAACAGATGAAGAGTCTGAGGCTCAGAAAAATTGAAAAATGTGCTGAAAGTCACACATATATGTGCCACAGCTGGGATTTAATCCTTTTTTTCAAGTCCAGTATTCTTTCCATTATACCACCCCTATAAAGAAGGGTCTCTATGAACCAAAGAAATTATTTTGAGCCCCTTCTCACACTATTTGGACTCAAGAGCTTCATCAAATATGCTAGTCTGTCAGGAGGGCTGAGATAGAGAAATTATCCAGTGGAAAGGATCACAGAACCCAGAAATAGATCCGCACGTGTATGTATACCACTTAATATAAACATAACTGACAGTGCAGGTCAACAAGGAAAGAACAGACTTCCACAAACCTCACTGCAACAACTGTTTAACCACACAAACCAACTAAATTGGAATTCTACTTCACAGTATCCTCAAAAATCAATTCTAGATGGCTTAATAACTTAAATATGTAGGGTAAAATTTAAAACTTCAGAAGAAAATATGAGAAAATATCTTTATGACTTCAGGATAGGAAATACTTTTGTTTTAAAACACAATATAAAAAATAAATCTCATAAAGAAAAGATTGTTAACTTTGACTATGTTGAAACCAATAATGTGGGTTCATCAAAATACAGTGTAAAAGACTGAAAAGACTAGGCACATACTGGGAGAAAATGTTTGCAGCACATATAATCAACCACAGTGTTAAGGACAGAATTTCTGCAAACCAGTAAGAAAAAGGCAAACAGATTAATAACAAAGAAAAAAAAAGTAAAAAAAATCATGAATAATCATTTTACAGAAGAGGAAACACAAGTTTCCAATAAATGTACAAAAATCCATTCAACCTCACCAGGAATCAGAAAAATTAAAATTAAAATCACCGTGATAAACAATTTTACATCCCAAAATTTAAAAGTTTGATAATACCAAGAGTTGGCAAAACAATGGAGCAAGCAAATTTGCATTGCTATTGTGAGTGGAAATTAATACAACCACACTGGGGAACAATTCAGCATCATCAAGTACATCTGAAGACCCTCAAGCTGCAATCCTAGGTACATATTACCAAAAGTCACAGGGCTTATACAGCAAGAGACATTGAAAAAAATGTCCACAGCAACATTGCTGTAATAGAGAAATATGCTGGAAACAACTCAGCAAACCAAATATTCATTCACAGGAAAGGGGACAAATAACTTGTATTCCTACACTGGAATAGAATACAAGCGCAAAAAGTAAGTACAATATAAACCTCAACACACACTACTGAACAAAATGAGCAAACACTAAGCCACACAAGAATGTACATACATGGCCCAGTGCGGTGACTCATACCTGTAATCCCAGCACTTTGGGAGGCCAAGGTGAGTGCATCACCTGATGTCAGGAGTTCAAGACCAGCCTGGCCAACATGGTAAAACCCCATCCCTACTAAAAATTCAAAAATTAGCCGAGCATGGTGGTGGGCACCTGTAATCCCAGTTACTTGGGAGGCTAAGGCAGGAGAATTGCCTGAACCTGGGAGGCAGAGGTTGCAGTGAGCCAAGATTGTGCCATATCACTGCAGCCTGGATGACAGTGAGACTCCATCTCCAAAAAAAAAAAAAAAATCAATATATCATTTGGAATACCTCAATATGAGCCCTAGTGTAAGGAAAAAGTGAAGGAATAATAAACCCAGATTTCAAGATTGTGGTTGGCCTTGTTGGGAGGAAGGAGCCTGGATGGAGCCTTCAGATTTTACAGGTGATGTTTTATCTCTCAAGTTGTTGGTGTTCATATTGCTGTTCATTCTATCAGTCTTTGCACCTTCTATATGCAATATAAGCTATTTTGCAAGTATAAGTTTGGTAAAGAACCTGGACAATATGTTGTATAATTCAAACCAAAAAGTCATCTAGCACTCTGGGCATATTCAGACCTGGTCCTAACACTCTAAGCTCCTCTTATTGGACTCTGTATGGCCAGTGCCTGGCCCAGCAGCTAGACCTTTATAGATGCATAATAATAACTTGGCAAAGAATGAATGGTGGAGGATTGATTGAATGAATGGATGGGTGGATGAGTGGATGGGTGAATGAGTGGAGTGACCAACTCAAAGCCTATATAATATAAACATAATTAATAGAGGCTCTGGGGCAACTGAGAGAGGAAAGCAGAAGAGCAGAACCTAAGACTGAGGTCTGCAACCAGGACTCTCTTTCTCTTATCTTCTGAATGAACTCAATCAGACAGAATTGGGGTCATATAATTCAACACAACCCTAATTAAATCATTCTTTATTAAATGAAAAGAAGAATGCGAGTATGTGAATTCCATACACCCTCCCCACTAATCCCACCCTCACCAGTTTGCCTGGAGAATGCTCTCTACTTTTTTGACTCCTTCCTGCCTTTTCCCTGACTCCTGTTCCCTAACCTGTGCCAATTCAGTCCTTCGAATGCTCTTTGATTGTAGACACTGTTTACTGGTTTGCAAGCTTAATGCCCTTCTAGGCCATAAGCTTGATGAAGGAAAATGTATCTTAGCCATTGGTTAATCCTGCACCTCTTACAGGGCTTGGCAAATCATATGTGCTGGACACTTCTTTTGAATCTAACAGACACTAAGTTGCAGACCGTGAAAAGCAATGAATCTAAAGTCAATGACTCAAAACTCAAGTATTAATAGATTAGCAGAGTAGGGATCTCAAAATGAGAAGAAAGGGCAAAAATACAAAGTAGACTCCAGGCTGATTACGACTAAGATATAAAAAAGCAATTTAAACCAAGCCCTGAAGTCTTGCTGAGTCCCCTGCTAAGCCAAGCAAGTCTGATGCATATAACACCCTTGCAGGCCACACGCAGCCCAAGGGAGAAAGTGGTTCCATAAAGTTTGGGCTGGGATATCTTTGGAAGACAGAGTAAAAGTCAACTTTGTGGAAATGGGACAATCCAGATTTTTAAAAATTGGGTTATTTATCCCTAGAAAACACTCACATCATTGCATACTTAAAGGAGCAGGCCGGTGGCAAGGTGGCAAGGCCAAGGGGAGGTGCAGAAACACAGAGAAGTAAAGGCAGAGGGTGGGAACCCATGTGAGCACTGGGATGAATCACACCTCTCATCACTCAGGCCACTGTCTGCACTGAACCTGTACTAATTCTGCCAAAGTGGCCAAAACCCCGTGAAAATTCTTCTAACAGATACTGCTGGAAACTCCTATTCCAACAATCTCCCAAAGTTGTTGTACTTTGTTGAACATTAAATGCTTCCTTGCATCTGAGTGTAAAAGCAGAACTTGAGGAAGAGGATCAGGTTAGAACTCACGATTAGTTCTGATGATTTCTTTTATTCTTCCTTTTGGGAATGTTCTCAAATGTTGACTAGTATAGCCTGGTTAGTGAAAACCATTCTTGTCTAGCTACTGGATTGAATGCCTGACTAACTTGACAACACAAAGCAGGTACAACTTGTTGACCACTTACGGTGTGGTCACCGTCTTAATCAGGGAGAGAGTGTTATCCTCGTAATAGTCACAGTAGTGTCCTCAGGCCAGGATTGTCATCAATCCTGCTTTCCACATCAGAAAACTGAGTCCTGAGAGATCAAGTAGCCCATACTAAATAAGAGCACTGAGATTATTCTCCAAGGCCATGTGGTTCCATCTCCTTCTAGTTGATATTCATAAAGAAGGATGTGCTCTTGGGAACACCGGGTGCTCTATACGCATTGTCGGTTATTTCTGACAACAACAATAACGACAACCATTAAACTCTGGGAAACTCGTGGGCAGGAATCAGCAGAGCTGGGCATCATGCTACTTTGTATATCTGCTGATTAATTTTGGTTGGAGACCACATAGAGCATCAGGAATTTGAGAATGTTAGCTAACCAATGAAGACTTCCAACTGCAGGGGATTTATCTTCTTTTCCTCTTTTTTCCCTTTCCCTTTTTCCTCCTTCCTGCCTCCCTGCCTTAAACATTTATAGACACCTGCTATTTACCAAGTGTTGTGCTGTGAGCTAGGACACAGAGATAAAAAAGACATGGGCCACTCAAGAGCCTTGGCATCTAGGTATGGGAACACACCACTGCTCAGTGCAAGAAAGGCTACTCAGATTCCAGGGAGACGAGTGAACAGACAGAATCAAATGCACCTCTTTTTCTTTGGGTGCCTCATTGGACAACAGGGCCATATTTCTAAAGGGAAGGGGAACTCCCAGGTGGGTCTGTCTGATAAATGAGGGCAAGTCTGAAAGGAGCCCAACCACATTACAAAGAGGAAGGATGGTGGCTGTCACAAGAAGGAAGAACCCCGGAGCCAGGGTGGAGGCACAGTGCAGGATCTGGGACAGGCAGGCAGACTCCCCAACCCAAACCCTGGAGAAGAAGGGAAAGGGCTGGAGGTCTGGGAAATAAGTTAGTGAGCAGCAGAACTCCAACTGACCAGTTGCACCCCCACTCCCACACTCAGCCCACTATCTCCCAAGGAGGACTTTGACTTCTCTGTGACCTTAATCTTGTAAATAAGAATAGAAAATGTAAATCTCCTCAGCGCTAGGGAGCAGGACAGGGCTGGAGCCCACCTTCCAGTGGAGGGGGAAGACCCATTCCAATATTTATTTATTATTATTATTTAGAGGAGAGAGAAGAAAAAAACCAGAAATATTTCCAAAATGTCAACACCATTAAGGAAATCTGAACACCTTAATCCATTTAAATGTCAGCTAGAACCAGGCGAAGGGTTTCTGGGAGGGGAGAATGAGGAAGTAAGGAGGGGCAGAGAGAATTAACGCCAGATTCCACACAATCTATCAAAGTTTCTTTCTTTTCTTAATATATTAAATATTAAATGCTTCTTTGCATCTGAGTGAGAGAGGAGAGAGAGAGGGACCAGGGTGGAACTCATAAATGCCTAGATAATTGGTTTTGAGGGTTTTTTTTCTTCTTTCTTTCTTTCTTCTTGGCGGATTCTCAATTTCCCTATAAAAGAGAAAATTCATTTCCAGCCGCTAATGTAATGTCAGCGTGCTGTTTACTAAGCATGGATGATGTATAGGGGGACACTACTTTCAGAGGACTACTTAATGATGCATAGAATTAAATCCTGAGCTCCTCAGCTGAGCCTCCTCCCTCCCTCCTGGTTCCCAGGCTCCCAGTGCATCCTGGGAGAAGCAGGCTTGGCATAACCTGTCTCCCTCATTACTAGAATTCTGGGGTCTCTGCCGAAGGAGCTTGGAAATCGCCCTTAACTTTAGCAGACACATTTGCCCTTGGCACAGACCAGAGCAAGCTCCAGGGCAGTAAGAAGCTGATGGCCAGGGGAGAGATGACTGCTCAGTGCTGAGGGAGATAGAAACAGGGAGTTCATAGGATGCACCCAGGGTATTGGGGTTTCCCTGGTAGGGAAAGGGCTGGTCAGGGAGAGGAAGAGGTGGAGCTTCTCCCAACTCGCCCTATGCCCCCTGGGAACCATAGCATTCAGATGTCAAGTAAAATATATTTCCCTAGTTCAGCTGCGACCCCAGGGACCTGTGAGGCTGTCATTACCAGAGCAGCACCTTGGTTCTCTTGCACCTGCCAGGCGGATGCATTGTCAGTGCAGGCTGCTCTCACAGTGGGCTGGGCAGCCTGAGTGGGCCTGGCCTCCCCTGAGGAGCTCCACCCTGCTAAGAGACTATCACAGCTTCCCCTCTGGCGAAAAGTGACCCAGCCATGCCACCAAGGAGACCACCAACTGGCTCAGCACTGAGGAACTGGGAGGGACCAGCGGGCTGAGGGGAGAGGTGGAAATGTAGCTCTCCAGGGGTGGGGGTTGGGGGAGGGGGTATCCAGACACACAGTCCCTTCTGAACCTCCACCAGGGTTGCTTTGTCCCCCTTGAGTCTACTGAAACTGACTTTCCCCTAGGTGAACCCAGTGGCCTCATATTCTTTATCCTCCTGAGCATTTGCTAGCACTAACCACTCTCTCCTTTTGGAAGCCCTCTACTCCTTAGGTATTGTTGATGCTGCTCTCTGGACAACTCAGTGAGTCCCTGTCTCCTTCGTGGGGGTCTGGGGCTCCTCCAGTCTGCACGCTGAGGATTTCCTGCGGGAGTCTTTCTTGATGGCTCTCTCCTGTGTATATTTTCACTCCCTATACAGGCTCCCTGTTTTTCATGAGTCCAAAGCCCATGTCTCCAATCTAACCATGCACCTGGGCTCCCAGGGTATGTCCACAGCCTCCTCTAGCAGCAAATTCAGGACCACTTCCCAGTCAGCTCCCTCCCCCACCACCCCACTTCTGTCTATGCTATTGCCATTTTTCCAGGCTTTCAGACTAGAAAACTTAAAGTCATCATTGTCTCTCTTTTCTTTTATCAAAATTTTGAAATGACCTTTGGCTTCAATCTTTCCTACTCATGCCCTGACTCACATCACCTCTAATCCAAGTTTTAGGCCTAAACTCCTGCCAAGCTCCCCCAAATTTTACCTTCCTGCAGTTGAATCATCCCAGCCTATCCTGAACTTCGAGGCCCACCTCATTGTCACAAAATACCATTTAAAACAAGTCGTTTTACAGAGGCTAGTCACCACCCACTGAACTGTGTCCAGAATACACAGCCCTGAGCAGATCCTACTTCAAAGGAGAATCAAAGGGAGCACCTTCACCAGCTGAACCTGTGGAACAACAGTTGGAGAAACTGGGTTTCCAATCTGAAAAAGGGGAAGTTGAAAGGTTGCTGAGCTTATTTAGAAAATCAGAAGAGATGCTCTGAAGCAAACAGGGAGAGATGCTGATGACACAGAGAGAAATATCTGAAACCAGTGGAAACCAGAAACCATGAACTAGGCTCCACAGGACTTTCCAACAGTCAGAGACATCTAAAGGTGAAATTTTCTGCTCCCATCTTGAAATATTTCCCAAAAAAGACTGATGATCACGTGTAGGGCTATTACAGAAGAAACCCACATGTAGGACTGGTGAGGCATGCATAGTTTTCCTAGAAGAGCTTTGAAGTTCCTCCCCACCCAGAGGTCCTGTGATGCTACACTCATTTCAAGACCTTCCTTGATGTGGCCACCCATCTATATTCCTCTTCTTTTCCAGCATCCCAGTGTGTGCCCAGGCAGGCCAGATTCCTCACTGTCCACATATATTCCATGCAAGTCTTTGCCCTTGTGGCTTCCCTATGAAGAATGGCCTCTTGCTGATCCTTCAGACCCCTTCCTCCAGGAGGCCCACTCAGATTCCTCTGCTCTCTCCCATCTTCACTCAGCCCTTCAACCATACAATCTTGTACTGTAATCCCCCTCCTCACTCGTAACTTTTTCTAAGTAAGGCTGAATCTGACCTCCTGTAGTATATGAATCATAATGCATCTTTTGCAATCTCTGTAGCTAACACAGAACCTTGCAAACACTGGCCATTAACAAAAACTTGATCCGTTGATTGATTAAACACAATTACACACAAATTTCACTGCCCACCTTGAGTATTGCTGTGTGAGCCTTGCCAGTCAAGAAGTGTTTGCCCAAAGAAAAATTCTGTGTGTGACTCTCCACCATATCCTTAATGAACTGCCAGTTCCTAAGCATGATACTCAGATCCCATCCCATACTGATTCTGAGTTACCTCTTCAAATGTTCCCGCATTTCTTACTCTATTCTCCAGGCAAATCAGACTATATGCCGTGCACTATTTTCATAGTTTCCCTGCCTGGAAAGCCCTTCCCATTTTTGTGCACCTGGAAATTCCTATTTGCTCTTCAAAAGGCAGCTCAGAAATCATCCTCTCAGTGGAGCTTTTCCTGATGATCTCTAAGGCAGCTTCTTCGCTCCCTCCTCCGCGCTCCCATGACACTTTGGGCAGATCTCCATTATATTGCTCACTGTATTTTATTATAGTTAATTGTGTACACATCTGCCGTCCCCACTCTATGATGTGCTTGCCCTTCAAGGGCAAGGACAATGTCTTACCCATCCCTCATCCCTCTAGTACCCAGCAGAGTGTGAGGTGTAAAGGAAGAAAGAAAAGGAGAGGAAAGGTACAGAAGGAAAGGGAGAAAAGGAGGAAGGGATAGATGAAAGAAAGGAAGGAAAGAAAAGAGAGAAGATATTGTGGGCGGTGGAGGTGTTATGACAAGGATCCAATGGGCACATTCACGTGGCCCATAGATAATAAGTGACCAAGAAAAGATACTTCATGGAGCTTCATGAGTTTGAAAAAGGAGATCTTTGCCCTCTCTCAGACACATCCACTCTGATCTGAATACACTTGGTTCATGGCTACAGCTTCCCTGCATTATAGTCCATACTAATTAAAGTAAATGTTCTCTCCCTTCTGGGTCCTTAGTGTGCCCCATTGCATAAGACAGAAGAGAGTAACTATTTCCCAGAATAATGGAGGTCTTGCATGATGAGATAATTCAGTGCAGGGATCTGGGAACATGTCTCGCCCCAGGACTACGGTTTATTCCGCCATACTGGGGTGGAAAGGTGATCCAGGGCTTCGTGGTGGTAGTGGATGTGTTGGACTAATTCTTGGCAGATTTGGTCCTCAGGAAACTTCTGGCCTGAGTCCCTGCCTAGGTATTGCTATAAATTGGAATAACTAGGTGTCCCAGCTGGGCCAGAAGGGAGACTCTGGGACACTCTGCTAGATGGTGCTGGAAAATACCTTTCTCTCAAAAATCTGTGTGATCCTTTGATTATGACATAAATGAGGTATCTCTCAAAAAAAAATCTTAAACTGATTCTATAGGAGTTTGCACACGAACAGACATGTCTGGTGAGTTATTTGATATTTCCTTATAGAAGCCCATTTACAGGAAAGAATGACATGAACCCTGTGAGATAAATCACCAAAAATGAGAAAGTCTGCCAAGGTGAACCAGATGCAGAAGCAGGGCTGGAGATTAACGTGATGGTGGCTCTGTGTGCAGCATTTCAGTAACATTAAGAACTCATCTCAAATCAGCCATCCTAAAGATACAAGGAGAAGAAATGTTTGGGTGTTTGTAAATTAGCTAAATTTTGTCCCACTACATTGTGACTCTTTGAGGTAGAGAAAACCCTATTCTGAGATCTACCTCAATGAAGCACTGGGAGCACATTGTTCTCACTTCCTACAAACATCAGTGGTTGAGCCAGTCAGCAACAATTTGGGATGACAGAGCCCCTTATCATGGCAATCCGGGGACAAAGAAAGACTCTTGCTCAGTAGTAGAGGTGGCAGGCCAAAGTAACAGAAGCCAACATCAAATGGTAGCTCAGGCTGCAAGGCCTGCAGCAACTACCCATGGGTAGTTCAAGAATGCTTGGGAGTAGGGAACTCAGTAAGACACTGTGAAGCAGGGGGGAGCTCAAAGGTAGCAAGGCTCAAAGCTATGATTTGGATCTCCTTATCTGAACCTACAGACCAGTGAGATGCAAGACTGAGAATACATTGTTTTGTTGTTCTTGTTTTACCTTTTTGTGTTTGTGTAACTACAGAGAGTAATCATTCAGACCAGAAGGAGAGAGAATAAAACAACCCTGGCAGATGCTCATACCTTAGATCAAGTCATGACACCCTAAAGCTGTGTGCTCTAAGTTCAGGCTCTGTGTGTGGGGCAGGCATTCCCCAAAGAGGAGAGGTCCCACCTAGGAATCTTGACTTTACCCCTGAGAGTCCAGGAGGCATGGGGTGCTCCCAAGGATGAGATGGTGAATGGGAGGCAGAGCCCAAAGCCCACCTTTGGGGTGTCAAAACAAGTACCGCCTCCCTTAGGGTCTCTGTGTGGCATCAAAATAAAGGGATTTCAAGAGACCCCTAAGAAGTCAGACACCTTGCTATCAGTCAGTCCACTGAAAACTCTAGTTCACAGCAGCTCTTTATGTCTGAGCACCTCTTCCTGAGATTCAGGCACAGCCAGAATGTCCTTGTCTTGTTTTCTTTTCTGCATCCTTTGATTTTCCCTACTAGATATAAATTCTTTCAGACAACAGTTTCTAGATTTTACCCTTTAACATAAATCCCTATATATAAAATCCTGATCTCTCTCCCTTCTCACGTCCTCCAGAAGCCAACCCACCTCCATCAGCCGGCCTACTGTCTAAGAAAATTGGAGTGACCCCAGAAGAACATGAAGACCCTACAAAATCTGTCTCTCCCCTAGGTCACTGGGTCACCGGTTCCTCCAAATCTAGCCCAGCAGGCTTGGTCTCCTCTTTTCTCTCAGCCCCATTCCTTCCTGCTCAGCCCAGTATCCACTTTCCTGGATCTTATAAATCTAGGGCTCATCTGCTAAACTCCTCTGGGTCTGAATGTTAATGGCTGCTGTGAGTCAATGGGTTACCTTTCCCTGGAGCCTTCTCAAGTCACCATGGCAGATTTCCACTCAAACCCTTTGTATTAGAAGGTTCCTGAGACACTCATATTTCAGTTCCATGGAAAGTACCAGGGTCAGACTACTGGAAGACCTAGGACCCTGGTCACACACCCCACCTACCCTACACTTCCTGCACTGTCCTGGGCAGTCTCTTCCTCCTGAGGGTCTCCACCAACAGCTCAAATCCATATGGTCTTGTTGATCTTAAATCAACCAGCATAGAATAGAAACTTCTCCCTCTCTCTCCCTCCCTCATTCATGCTCACCTTCCTTTAAAATAGTTCCATGGATTTTTTTTTCAAAGTTAAAGTTAAAGAGAATTTTAAGAATATTAGTTTGAGTCTGTGACAAAATAGGGGAAATATCATCCCTGAGAATGACTCTTGAGACAGTTATAAATGACTATAATAAAATCAGAAATTTAGAATGGAAAGGGATTCCCCACTGCTACTCTCCTAGCCAGGAGTGAAAACAGGCCCTTCACAAAGGGAGCGACAGGGAGGATGGCCAGGAGGGACACTGAGGAAAGCGGGGAGTCAAATAAGCCCTGCCAGACTGGGAAATGAGACCCACAGGGAAACACGACTCCAATCCCTCCTCAGGCCGTAAAGCTTTGCTCACACACCCTCCCCAGCAGCACTTCCCACACACATGTGTAAACAACAGAAAGGGCTCCAGGGAGCCCGGCTCTAAGCAGGAGTGGGAGGGAGATATCAGTCTGAACTCTCCTGGCTTGGGATTTAGGGCAAGTGTCCCTCAGTTTCCTCATCTGCGGACCGTCATAGCTGGAGCTAACAGCTACTGAGCCATCTCCATGGCAGACACTGCCAGTTTCTTTATGTGCATTCACTTACTCATTCCTCATGGCAACCCAATGAGGAAGGTCTTATTATTGATCCTATTATACAGATAAAGAAACTAAGGTTTGGAGAGATTAAATCACCAGCAGAGCTTATATTGTGCACCTTCAGTTCACCCACAAGACTGGCTATTTTTCTACCTGCTTCCCTGGGGGCTTTTGTGGCAGGACTTGCATCTTATTCCCTTGAAATACAGACTCTTCCTAGACCTTCTCCTTCCATGTTCCATTTTTGTCATCAGTAGGCTAGGGACAGAAAGAGGGTAGGTGAGTTTTCTTTGGTACTAAATTAGCCTATGGGTCAAGTGGAAAGTTAGCCAGGGATATCAACCCATGCACTTGGACAACACCTTCCCTGTTGTTTTTTTTTTTTTTTCACACATTTTCTTTTGGGTTTCACAGCAGCCTTCAAATATAAATGAAGCAAGATTTCCTCATCTATAAAATGAGGGTAACATTGCCTGCCTTGCAGGGTTGGTATGAAGAGTAAACTATTATAGGAGAGCCCCTAGGACAATGTCAGGCACACAGTTTACTCTTAGCAAATGTGAGATCCCTTCCCAAGTCTAGGAGAGCGATGGCACGGACATGAAGACTGGACGATGCATGGTCTCACAACTGTAGTACCAGCAGCCCAGGCTTCCTCCCTGAAAGCAAGCGTGGCTTAGCATCCTGTGTCTCTTCTCTAGACTACCATTCTTCCTGCCTGTTTCTCCTCCTCTCTCCCCACCTCAAGTGCCCCAAAGCCACAAGTTCCAAAATAAATTTACAACATGTGCTTTAAGACAAGAACTGGAAAGAAGACTCCAGATTTGGAATGGGTAAGGGATGTTTATGGGGGGATAGGATGCAGAGATCTTTAGGGAGGGAAGGACTGAGGTCACTGAGGGGAGGAAAGGTACATGGCACTGAAAGACACACAGATGAGTGATGAGCCGCTCGTGCACACACACACACGTACACATTACCCATGGCCTTGGTAGACCACACCTCTGGCAGCAGTGGGTAGTTTTCGCAAATGAGCCCCTGCTCACTCTAGAAAGCTATTCAGGCAACCTGTTCCTCTAGGAAACATGCATTTTTAGGGACTCTTCTGAGAAGGAGCAATTGGGGTTAATACATGCATATAATCACATATATAATATGACTATGCATAAAGGCTCCGGTTAAAATGTGGCCGATTGTGGCTGAGGACCAGCCCCTTGGCTGGCCTTTTAGTTTCCATGGCTACCCCTGAGATATCTCCACAGTTCCTTAGGGCACCACAGAGGACACTTTAAAAACCGCAGCCTTATACCAGAGAAAGAAGTAATGCAAGGTTCTGAAGCTGGGGGCAGGGGGACCACGGTTGACCCTCCAATCAAACGATGCAGGCAGTTGCCTGTGCAGCTCTGGAGGGCAGATTGCCTGATCCTCTACTAATCTGATGGCATAACTGAACCGGAGCTGGATGGTCGCCTCCACATCTCTTGCTTTGTGAAATCCTTATAGACTCTTGCCTTGTTTAGGCCACCACTGTTTGGATTTTCTGTTATATGAAGGTCTGCTCCGGCCCCAGCTGATCCAGCATGCTATTATTCCTCCCCTGGCCTCCTACATCCCTGGCTGACCTCCCAATCTGATGCTTTCTCCTTCCCCCGGCCCCGTTCATGACTTGACAGCACTTATTCTCTTCCTCCGTACAAATCATTCACGATGCCTTCACTGTCTGACTCACTGCAGTATCCCCAGGGCTCAGATCCATGCTTGGCACACAGTAGGCACTCAATAAATATTTTTGAAGTAGACCAACGAATTATCTCACCAGCCCAGCATTGCTCTCATTATCTGACAGCTGCTCGGCCTACTCTCAAACCCTGACCCCTTGTCCCTCTCCTATCTCATATTTCTTATTGTCTATGAAAGATCTCTATTTGGTTGACCTTCCAACCTTTGCAACAAAACTTGCCCAAAGCAGAGGTTGTTATCTTTCCTTCCAAGCCAGAGCCCATTCCTAACTTCCCGGTTATTGCTAGCAGCACAATTAGCCTTAGGACCGTGCGGTCATTGCTCTTCATTTTTCTCTTTGCTTGGCATTCACTCCCTCTTTCACTCCTGTCTGTTCTTTCTCATCAAGGTCTCCTGGTCTCTGCACTCTCTGTTCTCACAGTGGTTCCTGATCCAGGCTCGGACTCTGTGCTGGGAGCACCAGTGGGCGGTGTTCACCTCTTTGCACCAACACCAGTCAGGTGCAGGTCCTGCCAGTCCCTTGACAGAGAGGGGCTTGAAAGTGAATGTCACAGAGAGCACTCAGTGTGGGATGAGGGATGAGTAAAGGATCTCACATCTCCTTTTCCTTGAGGAGAAGGATCCTCTGTGTCTATTGTGCCTTCCCAATCAATGCAGTCATTCTGAGGACAGACTGGAGGCCCTACTCAATTCATCAAGTTTATTGCATCCCCAAAACCAATCTAGAAACTTTACTACTCTCCACTACCTTTACACCCTCACTCTTTCTCCCTTTCTCTTGATTCTAGGCCACAGCCATTCACCGAGTGGCTTCCACACAACAGCTGGGGAAGGGCCTGTGACAGGAATCGTGCTGAGCTCCACAGCTTTCCTACAGGGGGCAGAGGGTCCTAGCCTCATCCACTTACTGGCTTCTCCTGATTCTGTGCTTTCTTGTTTCTCCCTCATCTCTCTCTGGAAAACACTTCAAAGCTTCCTGCTCTCTTCAATGCTGACACTATGGTGCTATCTCCCAAATAAATAAACAACAATGAAAGAAACAATAACTCTTCACACAGGCAGAGCAGACCATTTTCCTCACCATCCACCTCCATTGCAAACTCTAATTACCTAATCCAACCAAAGGTGTTTCTCACATGAAGAATGGCAGAGTGGATTTTGCCCACCTTAGCGTGCTTTCTGGGTATGACTCCATGTCTCAGATGAGCTTTTGGGCCCCCTGCACTCCACACCCCTCAGTCTATTTGTGCCTGATTTATGCAGGGCCAGGAAGTTTCCAAAAAACAAAAACAATTTGGGATTTGGACATATACGGACATATCTGATGATATTGACAATGTCTTCTTGAAAGCCAGATTGCAGTGAGGAACTTCAGGAGATAGATCCCAAGGGAAAGAAGCCACCATTATGAATCAATCTGGAAACAGGACCTTAGCAATAAGTGGAAATGTTTCTGCATAGAATGAGGCCAACACTGCTTGAGCCTCCTTGCAGTGAAAAGGTCGTGTATACGCAAAGCGAGAAGAGCTGGAACGTCTTGGAGCTCAGGCATTCCTGTAAAGCAGTCACAGAGGAAAAGAGAAGCCTTTCCCTTCCCATTCTGTAGATGTTCAGCTAATAGTTGTCCAGATAAAGTGGTGGCAACCACCCTTCAAACGGCAGCCTGAGCAGAGTGATGATAGGGACATAGACAAGAAGCAAGAGGCACAGCAAAGAGATTCATGAGAGCATCATTGCAACCCCGGAGCACCACCTGAGATGGCTGGGAGGAGCCACAGGAGGATGGCAGAGGGTGGTGGCCTCAAGTTCCTAGCCACAGCTCTCCAGTCCCAGGAGCCAAGCACACAGTTCTTTGTGACCTCATTGTACCCACAGGTAGTGAGGTGAGGAAGCATTCAGATTATATAAAGAATCCTCCATTCAAGGTACATCAAGCAAGTCCAAAGAATTATGCTGAAAGGAAAAAAAGACAACAGGCTTGCAAAGCATAGAGCATATTTGCAAAAGCTGAGTATAGACAGTGCAGGTGCTGTTTGGTCAGGATTGGACAGAAAGAGGAGGAAGCCAGACTTTGGTGTCCACTTAGCCCATCCTGAGCGGGCACTCTCCTTGGAGTGATGGAGGTTTTGAGTAAGTACAAAAACACCAGAAGCCTCAGAGACTAGCAAGTCCAATCCCTCTTTTACATGAATAAGCACCTGGGCTTTCCACAAAAGAAAATAATTAGAAGTAGCATTTGGGTGGCACATCACAGAAAGCCCCCACACACAGCAGATCACAGAGGGCCCCACACATTTTAGCCTGTATGATTCTCACACTATCTCCCATGAGACTGTGCTGTCTCCACTGTAAAAGCAAAGAAATAGAGGTTTGACAATATTAAATAAAGTGCCCAGGGTCTCTTGGCTCCACTGTACACCGTGCTCTGGGAAAGAGGGAGGGAATGGGAGGCAAGGGCTAGTGGGTTATACAGAGGACAGCTTGGTGAGATATTGCAACCAGTAGTTCAATACATAGAATGCATATGAAAACATGTGAGACATTAATAAATATCATCAAACACAAGTTGTGTAGGTTTTTAAGAACTGAATAATCTCATAAAATAGTGGGAAAATGTAAGATTCCAGAAAATTCAGAAAATATGTGGGCCAGTGTTTGGTGTACATCAGAGTTCTTTATAATTATAGATGTGAAGATTCTACTCATAAACTACTGAATCAGAATTTCTGGGCCTCCTTATACTCAAGTGATTCCGCTGTGTGTGAAAGTTGGAGAACCAGTGATTTCAGTTATAGTTTAATTTGCAATAATCAAGACAAATTATGAACGGCCTTGTAAATACCCACATTCACTGGTTGCCATCATGTCTCTTTCTGATAATAATAGTGAATCCACATAAGTACTTACTTTCTGTCATTTATGTATATTCTGATTGAATTTTCATAAGAACTTTGTAAGGTGAGTATTATTATCTTCACTTTATAAAAACAGGGCCTAATGTTCAGAGACATGGAACGACTTGGTTAAACCGCCATTGTTAGTATGTGGCAAAGCTGGCTCTGCACCGGGTCTGCCTGTCTCCGAGCCTGTGCTCCCTCCATCGGAGCCAGGACACCCCACCCCTCCTCCTTTGCACAAAGTTGGACCCAGGGCTGGGCTGGGAGGTTCAGAAGAGTCTCATAACTTCAGAAGTGATGAGCACGATTCACAAGTGTGAACACTTATCTATCGTTGCAGCAGCAAATAAGAACTTTTGAGAAGTTGGAAACCAAAGTTGAGAAGCATAGTTAGCCTCCAAAAATTCTAGAAGAAACAGAGAGCATGTCTGTGAAAGAATTGTGAAAGATAAGAGAGGGAGTTTGAGGGATAACCGAAGATGGAGAAATGGAGGCTGGCTTGAGAAATGTAAGTAGCCTAGATCTGGAATCTGGGAAGGAAGGGAGTGAGAGGCTGCAGTGGAAGGTGCTGCAGGAGGGAAGCTGGGTGAAAGGGGAAAGAAGGAAACTCTCAGATGAAAGGATTCAAGGATAAGCCTGCTGTGATGGAGGCGGGGAGAATGAGAGCAGGAGCAGAGAGAAAGAGAGAGAGAGAGAGGAACCAAATCAAGCCATAAATTTAAAACTAGGAAGCCTTTAGCGAACCACTGTGATCTAACAGTTCTCAAAATTTTGATCTCAGGATCTTTTTATACTCTAGAAAATTAATGAGCTGGCTGAGCACAGCGGCTCACGCCTATAATCCCAGCACTTTGGGAGGCTGAGGTGGGTGGATCACCTGAGGTCAGGAGTTCAAGACCAGCCCGACCAACATGGTGAAACCCCATCTCTGCTAAAAATACAAAAATTAGCTGGGCATGGTGGTGGGCACCTGTAATCCCAGCTACTCCAGAGACTGAGACAGGAGAATTGCTTGAACCCGGGAGGCAGAGGTTGCAGTGAGCCGAGATCGTGCCATTGCACTCCAGCCTGGGTAACAGAGTGAGACATCATCTTTAAAAAAAGTTACTGAGCTGTCCAAGAGCATTTGTTTATGTGAATTATAGCTCTTAATAGATATCAGATAACAAATTAATACTGAGACATTTTTGGAATATATACTTGTTTATTTTTAAATAGTAATAAAACTATTCATGTTAAAATTGATGAAATATTTTCATGGAAAATAACTGTATTTTTCAACAAAAAGTGAGCTGAACATCATTATTATACCCATTTGCACGTCTCTTTACTGTCTGGATTAATAGAAGAAAAGTTGGATTCTCATATATGCTTCAGCATTCAAAGTGTCATAATATGTTGTGTTAATCGAAGTACACTGACTAAAATCTGGCTTCACACAGATATGTGATTGGGAAAAGGAGCAGTATATTAAGCACCTTTTCAAATAATTGTGGACATTCTTCTCTGATACTACCTCAAAATTCAACAAATGGTAGTCTCCTAAAGACTAGTTTGAACGTAGAATCGGAAGCCACATAAGTGAAATTTTTGTACCCTCTTTCTTAAAAATGCATTGATCTATCTTGCACCTTGAGCGGATGATTCACCCATGCATGATTTGTAACATCATGCACTGGTCACTTGGAAAATGTTAGTTCATTGATTTACAAAGATCTTCCAAATGCACAGTAAAAAGCCCCACTGTATACTCAAGGGTAAATAAGAAAGCAAAGGCAAACGACCTTGAAACAGCATTGACCTCCCAGACACCCTGAAAGGATCTCAGGGAGTCAAGGAGTCTCAGGCTAACACCTTGAGAATTACTGCTGTGGTGTACAAAGAGTGTCCTGAACTGGGAATCAGGCAAACCGCATGCTATATCAGACTCACCTTTCATCAGTGTGGGCATGTCCCTGAACTTCTCTGAGCCCTGTGAGACGAGCTAGATCACTCACTATTTCTTAACAATTCCTCATGAATTCCCCCGTCCGTGCCTTTCTCTGCTGTGCCTGAGATGGACTCTTCTCTGCCCAGTTCTCCAACTGCCACCTGCCAATTGTACCCCATCTCGGAGGCATAGCGACTAGCCATCGTGATATAGTCTCTATTCCCCCTCTTCAGACACATCTCTCCTTCTTAGGCCCTTTATTGCCTGTGTTTGGACTTCTCCTGGGGATCTTTTCTCACTCTGCCCTCAGAGTTAAAATGACCAGAATCCTTGTCTGGCACCCCACCTCTCCCTCCCCACTCTCCCCACTGGACTCTCAGTCTCTGAAGAGGAGAGACCACCAAATCTTGTTCACGTTTGTGCTCCTAGCCCAACGCCTGACACAGAGTAGGCACCCAGTGGAAGAGAAATTAATTGGTTAACATGTTTCAGAAAGATCTATCTGTAGGGTTTAAATGGATATTTATGGGAGAATAGGCTGAGAAGAGGTGACTGGGAGGTGAAGGGAGAGGAATGGCGTTAAAGGGAAATAATGAGAAAACTGATGGAAGGGGCCTGAGGGGAGAGGTCACAGTGTACATCTATGGGCTAAAGAGACAGGGTGTGATGGGGGCACAGTAAGAAGATAAGAAGAGCATTTTATGATGGACTTAGAGGATGGGGAGGGGAGTGGGATGCTTAGGGAACGGCATTCCATTGAACTAAGACACTAAAGACTACTTGGGATGAAAATCAGGAGACACTGGGTGGAGGACCTGAGTCCTGGCTGCTGGATGACTGCTTATGTGAATGAGGGGCACGAACAGAGGTGCTAGGAAGTCAACCCCATTCTCTCTGCACACAGTGTCAGGGATGCCATTGGATCTCCTGTTTGGGGCTCCCCAAGAACCGTCCTCCCAGGCACCCAGAAACCCTTGCCAGCTCCCACACATCTGGTAATGAGCCCACATGAAGCACAAGTGGAAAAAAGACACTCAAAACCTCTGTCTTTTTCTCTTCAAATATTTGTGGAGCGAGTGTGGCAGGAGCTCAGGGACTGCGGTGCTTATTGCTCACACTACATTAAAATTCAGATTGGCTTGTGCAATATCCCTGGCATAACCGCTCTGTGCTGATATTTTTATAACTCTTAATATCAAACAAATTGCCTCTTCACTGAGACAGTTTAATGTGACGGAGGCCGTGCCCGCCAGCTTCCTCATGCTGGCCCCATAAAGATCACCGTTCTGTTACTGGGGACAGAGGAGCTATGAATTTACTGTCAAAAATATGACTGGATTATGCAGAGTAAATCTTGGACTGTATTAAAAAGATCGTGGTGTTTTAATTTCTTTTCTCTCCCCATACACCCACCACTGTATCTTTTTTTACTAATAAAACAAGGCGGGGGCCTCCAGGTTGAGTCATCTATGAATGATCTTTTTTGGCGTAGGTCCCTGTTTTTGTCATATTCATGCCTCTTCTTCAGTCATCAATAGATACCTTTGGCTCCACCTTATATTCAATAGATGCCCCCTCTTTCCTTCATGATATGGGAGAGCAAAAGATTTGAATGGATTTTTCTAGAAAATCCTCACCATCCTTCAACTTCAGGGTCAACAGAATCTTCTCTTGTTTGGGTAAATTTTACCCTAATGGCATCTGGGGAGTAGAGAGAACTATAGTTGAACATTATACTCTTCATCCTGAGCTCATTCCATCAAAGACTCCCTTTATTACAAAGATATGATTTCCTATGTAATTAGGAAAAATAAACTGTTTTTATTGAACAATCAGTTCTCCCTTTCATTTGTAAATCAAGGACCTAGAAAAATGCCAGTCAGAGCAATCCATTCGAAATAGTATGTATTCCCCAACTGAGTTGTTATAAATCAACCCAAAGCAAAGAAATCTGACATTTTCTATTCCAAGACACTTTACTATAAGTAATCAGTCCTTTCCAAATAATGAACATAGTTTGTGAACTCTACCCTCCCACCATTACTACCCCAGAGAGCCACTCAGAGACCCAGGATACCAAAGTTCAGAACAAGTATGTACGTTGTCCTCCAAGAAATACATCGATTGGAGGATCATGTCAGAAGTCTCAGTACATTTGCAAGTATGTATGCAAGTGCTGATGGCAGCACGAATGCAAAGAACAAATGATCAAAGTGTTCTGCATTATCTTCCAGCGTTCCTAGACCACACACTCCAGACTGACAGACAGACAGATATACAAATGGACACCAGTCACACATCCTTGTTTTCAAGGCAAGGAGGAAAGCTTTCACTTAAAAAGTACCCAGTCACTTTAAAGTGTTACCTGTGTGAAGTCACATAAAGTCACATAATTGTAAATGTTTTTCTCTGATATCTTTATACCTCAAATCCTCCTTTTCTTCTCTACTTATATTTTATGATATAATACTTAGGATGACTCCACCGTTTTCAAGTTTAATAATTTAATACACTTTGAAATTGATATCCTCACATAACATACTTAACACCAATCAGAGGTAACTTCTCTCATTATTATAACTTGACACACATTTGTTTTGCAAATGTTTTAAAGAGATTCAAACTGAATAATCTTTTTCTTTAAATATCATATATTTTTTGGTTCTTATGGCTGAAGCCATATCCACCTCCTTTGCTTCCAGAACATTCTCAGATTGCTCCGGCTTCCAGAACCAGTGGTCTTTGAAAATCTACAAAGTTCCAGAAAGGCTGATCCAGACTAGGAACTCAGACCAGGCCCTGTAGAATTGTCGACTATTAAAATATGTCACATCTTATGCTTATGAAGCCAAGAAAAAGTATAAATCACTGTTTTTATAACTGACTGCTATGGTCTGAATGTGTCTCCCACAGTTCAAGTGTTGGAAACTTAATCTCCAATGCAATAGTGTTAAGAGGATGGATATTTAAGGGTTATTGGGCTCTGTCCTCATTAATGGATTAATGGTGCTATCACAGGAGTGAGGTTAGTTATTGAGGGAGTGGGTTTCTGATAAAAGGGATGAGTCTGGCCCCCTTTCTCTCTTGCTCCTTCCTGCTCTCTTGCCCTTCCTTCTTCCATCATAGGATGATGCAGCAAGAAGGTCCTCACCAGACACAGTCCCCAGCCTTGGATTTCCCGGCCTCCAGTACAGTAAGAACAAAAAAAATCTTTTCTTTATAAATTACTTGGGCTGTGGTATTCTGTTATAGCAACACAAAACAGACTGAGACACTATGACAAAAATGGGATTATCTGAATAATGCAAAAGTTAGGAAATCTTGATAGTAGTAAAAATTTAGAAACAAAATGAACAAAAATATGTGCATTGTTAAATAAAATCACCTATAGAGCATATAAATCTACAATAAAACACTGTAACCACTTAAAATTTTGTTTTAGAAGACAGATTTAATATGATATAAAAAAGGTATTTACAATTTAACATGGAATGAATAAAGCAGGTCAAAACAATGTTTACAATATGACCCTGTGTTTTAATACATATACGTTTTGAGATTTAGAATAAATTCCAAGCTGTTTATAGTAGAATCACAGGTGATTTTATTTTCTTGGTGTTGCTTATCTCTGTTATCTTAATGTTTGATGGGGAAAAATAAGTGTATTGCTTTCAAAATAAGAAGGAAAAAAGTAGTCTGAAAAATTGTTATCAATGCACATCTGTTGGAGTTAAAAATTAAGCCTAGTGCTTATAACACATTCTTGTATTCAGGTATCTCAACAAATAATATTTATGGCCTAAGGTGAGCTAGCCCTGTGGTACTGCAGAAAAACCAAAGGCCCACTACCTGCCCTCTGACAACTTACAGTTCTGCCACCCAGACAAGCAGAAAACTTCAATCCCTGCCTTTGAGGTGAGACATGAGGGCACACCTCTGCCAAGGGCCTCTGAGGCTTCCACAGCCCCTTGGACTGAAGTTGGAGCCAGCACTGCCTCCCATACCCTGAGGGTGCCTGGGACCAACTTCACCACCCCCCCGCCCGCCCCCACCCGCATGAAAGCTACTGAGGTCCCAGGGGATCAGGGTGTGGCTGAAGAGCCTGGGCCTGCAGCTACTTCCCCAAGTCCACTTTCCCATCCAGACAGCCTGTCCCACTGCCCTTGGACACCCACCTTGTCACACTCCTCTGTTCCTCCCCTTCCCATCCTCTCTGTCCGATTTCTTCCAGGCCACCTCCAAAGAAGCCTGCTGCTCCACCCCCAATCTGTTGCTTGTGCCTTACTAGAGGTTTCTGCCCTTTTCAGCGCCACATCCCAAAGAAGGAAGAAACATGCTCCAGGGCTGGAAGTTCTTCTTTGAGGGGAGGAAGTTCCCTAGAGTCTACAGCAGATGGGGGAGGCCCCAGTGGAGCGCACTTGGATGCATTTCTGGGAGGAAACCAAGTACCATCCGCTCTCGCTCGCTCCCATCCAGTGTTTTCTTCCCCCAGTGAGTCTCTTAATTTTGCTCATTTATCTTAAAGAGCTCCGTAAGCGCCGTGGGCTCTGGTGGGGGCTGGGGGGGGGCACACGGGGCCTCCGACACCCGACCCCCACGCCTGCCTCCCAGAGGAGCCATCCAGCGCGGACCAAATCTCATTTTCCTACAAATAGTTTGTCAGAAGCAGCAGGGCAAGTAATAAATCACGGAGAGCGAGAGCGGAGAGGAAAAGGGGGGGGAAGCTGGCGAGGGGAGGGCGGGGCCGATGGGGCGGAGGGAGGGCTGGCGGCTCAGATGGAGGAGCGCGCGGGAGGGTGCGAGTGGCGGGGAGGGGCGCAGGCTAGGGAGAGACAAACGGAAAAGGAGGGAAGGAGATCAAAGAGACAAAGAGAGGAAAACATGAGGGAGGATGAGAAAGTGAAAAGGAGCCAGGAGAGTCCAGAGAAAGGAAGCGAAGGGAGAGGGAGAGACTGAAGAGAGGAACGGAAAAGACTGGAAAAGACAGCGAGGGGTGGATCAGGAAGCAGAGAAGGGGAAATAAAAGGAGGGGAGAAAATGAATCCAAAGAGGATGCTACAAAGGAGGAAGGAGAGAGGTCTGGTAGAGAGGCAGACTCGGGAAAGGAAGGTGGGTGAGGGGGTGCTCCATGTGTCTTGAGCCCTCTCTGTGCCCTGAGCCACAGGGGTGTGCCTCTAGTCTGACTCCTTGACCCCCTCCTCCCCACTCTTATCCCTGCTGCCTGCTCCCGGTGGACTGCAGGATGCAGGTAAGGATGGGGTCATCTTGGTCCACTGTTAGGCAGCCTAGAGAGACAGTCATTGTAATGTGTGCGTGTGTGCGTGTGTGTGTGTGTGTGTGAGGAAGACAGGAGAAAGGGAGGGAACCTGCATACCAACTATTACGATGAAGACAGGCATCCTTAAGCAGGCTACTTCACTCTTCTAAGCCTCAGTTTTCTGATCTAGAAAACGGGAACAATAATCTCTCTTTGCAGGCTTGAGAGAATTGAAAGCAATGGCCCACAGGAAAAGCATCTAGCTCACAGTGCAGGCTGTTGATTAGGAAACACAGCCTCCCTTGAGTTTTTGTGTGGGTGAACCTGGCTCCTGGGGCCCCAGGTGGGGGTGCCAAGCTTCAGAATCTGCACACTGCCTCACCACCCCCGCAGCCTGTGATCCCAAGCCAGGCCCTCTGATCCGGCAGCTGTCAACACAAGCACACTCCAATGCTTTCTGCTTTGCTGTTGGCCTCCTTCGGGAAGCTTTGAACACTAGTGAGATCATCACTGTCAAACTCTCTGGGCTTCTGGTGCAAGGGCAGTCAGATAAGGAGGAATATGAGGTGCCAACTCTGCACTTCGATCCCCAGCCCGTAGCCTCACCCTGCTGACCTCTGGCTCCTGCTTAGCTCAGGAACTGTGGACTCAGAACAAAGTTTGAGGTTCTGCTTCTCCGATTCACCCCTTTCTCCTTTCTCCTTCCTGATTACTGGCATGGAGCCAGGCACTGCAGGACAGAAATCAGGCAACTTTACAGATGGGAGGAAGAAAGTGGTGCTTGTAGGGGCCTATGCTGTTCTGGGAACCAACGTAAGCTGCATGAGGACAGGGATCTTGTCTGCATGGCCCACAGAACTATCCTAGCACAGTGCTGGCACAAGTTGAGCTCATGAAATGAATGAGTCATTTGATATTGTGAATATGCATTCACTTATTCATACCTTATGACTAAAAAAACAAGCTGTTATTCCATTTTATGGAAAGGGCAACTGAGACACAAAATTACAGGCAGGAAGCAATCAAACTGGAGGTTGAATACAGAGGAATCTGTCTCCAAAGCCTGTGTTCCTTCCACTGCAGCCCATGGCCCCCAGGCGTCCCGCCCGTTGATGCCTGAGGCACCAGGGAATTAGGAATGGCAGAGACCCAAACCCGTGATTCCTGTCGGACCTTCTCCCTACCCTCCAGATCCTGGAGAGGGCATCCCACAGAGCCCTCCGTTCATTTCTGGGCTCCATGCCATTGACATTGTCTTCCAGCTCTGGTCTTCAGGCTATGCCACTTTCAGACCTTCAGCCCCAGCCCCCTGCCCTGCTTGGGACTTTGAAGATGAGGTCACATGCCTCAGATCTTCTCTCACCTCAGCTCTCAGGATCCCAGCCACACCTGCTCTGCCCCCTCCCCTCTAACCCTCCAGCAACATGGGCTTCCTCTGGGGACCTCACGTCCAACCCTGACAAGCAGCAGAGCCCAGGGAAAAGAGAACCAGGTTCCGCTCTCCTGCCATGTACCAGCTAGATGACTCTGGGCAATTCTTTTCACCTCTCCAGGACTCAGGTTTCTCAACTGGAAAATGGGGATTTAAAAAAAAAAAAATCCATGCCTAACTCCCAAGGCTGTCATGAGAATGGATTAAGGCAAAAGCTGTGAAAGTGCTTTACAAATGAGAAAGCCTCCTATTCTTCACTTTCTTCTGACGGCAGATCCCCAGCTCTCCTTCCCAGGGTTCTTGTTCTCCCGGCACAATGTACCCTGAGCACTGCAGGTGCCTCTACCATCTTCGCTTCGTGAAGAACCATGACATGTCGCCATTTAAAACCCAAAAAAGAGCCTCACAAGTGGCATAATAAAGCAATGGCTAAGAGCTCCAGCAAGAGTAAAAATTCAGCTCTCCAAATTTTAGCTCATCCACTTACTAACAGTGTTAACTTTGAACAATCATGTTACCTCTCTAAGCCTCAGTTTCCCCATCTAAAACCTGGAATAATAATAATACCTGTCTTACCAGGTAGATAATGTGTATGTAGCACTAGGGACACATTAAATGCTCAATAAATGGCTACTATTATCTCCTCTAATTTTAGTCTCGACTCTTGAAAAAATGAATCCGTTGTCAGACTTCGTAGCTTGTCACCTCTTTCTCATGGTCTCAGTGTCAGTTCCTTGGTGCATGTCCTTGTTTTCCCTCCTTCAGTGATGACCTCAGCCTCCTCTTCCTGCCCTCAAGCCACCCACCGCATTCTGTTTTGACCTTATCACCACCATGGGTTCCCAGGGAGCCAGACCGCAAGAGGAAGAGGGGACCTGCCCAAAGTCACAGGGGTGCTACACTGGCAGAGCCACTTCTAGGCTCACGGAGCCAATCATGTGGACTGTCCCCACCCAAAGCCCAGACAGGGATCGAATTCCTTAAAGCCCAAGACTAGTTCCCCTTGTGAATACCCTCCTTTTCAAAGTCCTTTGCGAGAGTGCCCTTGTGGCCTGGCCTCCCTTCGTCAATGTCTTTCCCAGCCCATCTTTTCAGCCCCTTCTGATTACTGTCACTCTCCTGTTCCTTGACTGTCTTTCCCCGCCAGTAAGCTTTCTCCCACATGATTCCTTCATAGCTTGTTCATGCATGAGCCAGGCCTCATACTGGCTACTGGGGGGACAGGAGAGTCTGAGGCACAGTATTTCCCCTCAGAGAACCCCAGTCTAGGGGGTGCCACATGCCCAGTTAAACTCCCATTCTAAGCTTGCAGCTCAAGCTGTCTTGTTAATCCCTGAAGCCCACCTTCCTCCATGAAGCTCTCCCAGATTGGCTGACTGATTCAAGACTGCTTCTCAAATCCTCTCAAAGGGCACCATTCCTCTTTGGAAACTATATGCATGAGATATTTTTATCTCCTTTTTAAAACTGCACCTCCCTCTCTGTTGATATAATATATATGGCTGACATTTTAAAGTCCATTTTCAAAATGTGTACTATCTTGCCTGTGTTTCCTGAAAGTAAAAGTTCATGTCACTGTCTGGATTGAACTTGAAACCCCAGAGGTAGAGATCTTAGTTCTGTGTGAGTCTCAGCGTATCAAGGCCCAGAGGAGGGGGTAGCCAGGGCTGCCTTCAGAAGAGGAGGAAAGACACCCACAGAACTGCCAGAGCCATGCAGATGCCGCTGGAGGAGAAGATGAAGTGCTGTGGATGTTAGAGAAGGAAAAATCCACTTCCGGATGTGGAGAATCAGGGATGCACCTATCCTTGAGAATCAGCTCAAATGCTATGCCTGGCAGGACAGCTTCTCTGATACCCCAACTGCATTTGACCTTCTAAGGAAACACTCCTGTTTCCCTGGCCTCACTTTGTGACACTTAGTGGATTCTGTATGGGAGTTTGGGACAGTTACATTTGTCCACAATTTTACTTTCTCTCCCTATGACTCAATTTGGCAAATTTCTCCTGAAAAGAGGCCAGATTCTATCAACTTTGGAATCCCCTCCGTCCACAACATCCCCCCAACGTCATGCCTTGTGCTAAGTAGGTGCTCAGTAAATGTTTGAGGACGGGAAGAAAAAAGAAAGGGAAAGAGAGAAAAGAAGAAAGAAAGGTGGTAGAGGAGAATAGAGGAGAGGAAGAAGGGATAGAAGGAAGATGGAAGGGAGAGTGGAAGGAAGACGTAAAGGGAGGAGCATTAAGGAAATGCCCACAGGTGGAAGCAGTCCCCTATTAATACAGGGCTCTTCTCCATGCTCTTGCAGTGCCAACGAGGGGCCCTGGGAACAGATTTGATTTCCTACTGTCACCCTGGGGAGAGAGCCCCTGTCTCCTAAACACCCTGTGTGGAAACCAAGACTTTATGGATAGCACTAAATATGTGTTTCCAATGAGAAGTAACACCTGCAAACTCATTTGGATGATTAAGATGGCTCAGATCAACAACCTCAAGCAGGATCCAGTAAAATAAAAAAAATCTCTCAGCACCACTTCCGCCTTTCAGAACAGGAGGTTGCCAGGCAGAGGGGAAGTGCCAGCAGCCAGGGTCCTCTGGCCCAGGTGCAACTGGAGCATCCAGGTGAGAACACAGCCGCCAGATGGCAGACACATGGTGACGGCTGGGAGGTCCAGGGGCTTTACGCCTTGCACAGGGGGTAGGAAAAATGCAGTCTACTGAAGTGTGAACCAAATGGAAATGTATTCTCACATTTCTCTTCCTTCTTCTGAGACATGGTGGACCTTGGATTCCCATACCGGTTTCTCCATAGCAGGGTAGGAATTTGTCCCACATGCAGGGATGAGCCAGCCCCAGGAATAGCAGTGGGCTGGACCAGAGCTGCTTCGAGCTGATGGCATGGCATAGAGATGTTTGTCCTGATCTGCAAAACCTATTTTTCCTGCTCAAGGTGGTACCATGTTACAGCTTGTTTATATAGACTTTCTAAATGAGATTTGGAAAGATTTTTTTTTTTAGAAAAATTCTTAGACTGCAGCTCTCACTGTTTCTGCTCAACACAAATCCTTCTCCCTCTCCACATACATCTGGTCTTTCCTTAAGTGTCACTAACCACATGAGAGTCTCCTCTGTTCTGAACCTCACTCTGCCTTCTGTGTCAATGACATGGTCACTCTTCATCACAGGTTTCCAAAAAATCTTCAGCCACGCAGCCAATCGGCAGATCTCTTATCGAGAACATGCTATAAGCAAGGCCACAGGAGAAACAAGATAGATCACACAGTTCCTTTCTTTAAGGAGCTTCTCTCCAGGATAAAAAATTTAAACAAACCAGTAAATCATTATAGTATAGTATCCTGCATTTTATACACATAATGCCCTATGATGAATGTCAAAGTTGATCAAAATTTTAAAGGTCATCTAGCCTTTAAAATATCCAGTCCCTCATAGGGTGGCCTTACAAATCCCATCACAACATCGTCTTTGCACCTAGCGTTTGGAAGGCCTAAGTTTTGTGGTTATGGAAAGAGATCAGAGCCTCTTGATGGAATTATTTAGGAGACGTGCCTGCTCTTCTTGGTGTTTCCATGTCTCTCTCAATCCTGCTGGCCATTTGAATCCAGGGTTTAGCCTCTCCAGGCCTCAGTTTTCTCTTCTGTTAACCGAGAGGGCTGGACTCCGTGGCTTCGGAGACCCTTCCAGAGCTAACATTTTATGATCTATGATTAAGACTCAGATGACATTGTTCAGCCTGCTGTCCAGAGGGTGACCCACCAACTTTCATAAAAACAATCATCATTAACCTTTGTTAATTGGTCAATAAAACCATCACAATTTTATAGCGTGAAACCTGAGACCTGCTGAGATCAACGCTACTGGTGAGCCAAGTGGAAGTTCAGCCTTAGAAACGAAATTGCTGACTACTAACCCCAGTGTCATATTAGTCAAAGTGACACAGACTCAAACTTATTCTGGTTGAAATAAAAATAGCTGATGGAGAAACTGAAGGGCACGTAAAACAATCTTAGGGTTAGAAGAACACAGGTCAATCAGATTGCAGGGGCTTCTTCGGGTAAGGACTGGTATAAATGAATCCAGAACTATGTTCTTCTCCCCTTAAAAGACCTCCATCATAACCACACTAGAACCCAGGCAACCTGTGGTCAGCGAATTAGGGCTGGACCCTCCCATCCTTTCTCAAGTTTAATCCACTCATTATTTGTCCCATCTTGGATTTGGGGATCATCTCTCATTCCTGATTCTCCACTTTCTCCTTAGACTTGATAGAATTCTGCCGATCTTTTAGGCTCACCCTCAAGATCTTTCTATTTTTATACCTCCCTGTTCATAATAAGAGTTATCAAGTGCACCACCTACTATGTGCCAGGTGATTGTGGTATTTTATCTCAGTAAATCCTTACAACAATTCTCGGAGATTGGAACTTTTCTCACCAAAATTTTGTACTAAAGGAAACTGAGGCTCAGAGAGTTCAGATAACTTGCCAAGGTCACACACCAGTAATTAGTGGAGCCAGGATTGAAACCCAGGTCTGCTTGCTTCCAAAACTATTTTTCTAACATCTAGACACCTGCCCCATTCAGCCCCTGAGCCAGGTCTACCCTAGCACCCCTCAAGGAAGAATGATATAGTCACACTGAATTATCAGTAAGTTCACCTTGTCCAAGAGGAGCAACTAAATGTTGACAAGAGCAAAGTGGAGGTTGAAAGCTGACCTGACCTTGTCCTAATCTGTAAAACCTACAGATTCAGTGCTCAATAAATGTTTGAGGAGGGGAAGAAAGAAGGAAGGGAAAGAGAGAAAGGAAGAAAGAAAAGAGGAGGTAGAGAAGAGTAGAGGAGAGGAAGAAGAGTCAGAAGCAAGATGGGAGGGAGAGTGGAAGGAAAAAGTGAAGGGAGAAGCATGAAGGACATGCTGGCAGGTGATTTTCATTTGAGTGGAAAGACAGAGACCACAGACAAAAACCGAGAGAGACAGACGATGAGTTTGAGAATCAGGGAGGTCAAAGGAGCAGGACACAGTGCAGGTGAGAGCAGAAAGCCTGAGAAATCAATTCAGGACATGTGAGCCTGCAGTAAGCAGTGGTTTTTAGCACAAAGCATATCCTGCCAGGGATAGAGAGGTTCATTATAGATGCTGCATGTGGCTGGACAAGCAAAATCCTTGAAGGTCAGCCACTCAGCTTCCATCATCCTGTGTCATCTATGCCAGGAAGGTTTCCAGACCAGTACAGAAAGCCAAAGTCACTCTAGTTAGAGCTGTAGACCCTGTATAGTAACTACCAGGTTAAAAAAAAAGTATACATGTAGACTTATAATCTATATACCTACCACCTTCTGACTTATGAAGACAGAAAAACAATTGCCATAATGTTCCAAAAGTCAGCCCTCAAATGTGAGTTGAAGCCAGTTGTGGCATAGAGCACCTGTAGTCCTAGCTACTTCAGAGGCTGAAGTGGGAGGATTGCTTGAGTCCAGGAGTTTGAAGCCAGCCTGGAAAACATCGTGAGACCCCCATCTCAAAAAAAAAAATTAGATAAGCAAATAACTTATCAACTTAATGTAAGGAGGCTCTGCTTTGAGAAAACGTGTTATACAAACGTACAAATGCATCAAACTTGGTTCTGGAGGAAGGGATTCTTCAGGTTACCTGTAGGTTTTGAGTTGCCCAAATTCAACTTAGACATGAGTTTTCTAGAACACATCTATTGTGTCAAGTGATGATCATTTGCAGGGATACAACCCTAGAAAGCATTGCCAGCAGCCACACTGTGATCATCTGCCCATGCTACTGGAGGTTTCTCTTCAGCTTGGTATAGCAGTCAGTATTCATTCTTGCTGTTGTGATATCACTAACCAGAAATACTTCAGAAACATATGTTAGCAAGTTAAACAAGGACATGACTGGTTATTATGTACATATTTAATTAACACACCTATTTGTGTAAGACATAATATGGTGTTATATGCCTATTCTAAATGCTTGATTAGCAATACATAATATTGTTAATGTTTTAATGAAGGATAACCCCATGGCCTTTCCCAAGCACTCACATTGAACAAAGTTCCCAATATGTGAGAAACGCTAACTAAGAGCCACAGGCTTCCCAAGCTATGCGGACTGAATCCAGCTCTGGTTCTTTTGAATTGTGAGATATTGCTTAAATCGCTTCACCTCTCTGAGCCTCAGTTTCCTCATCTGTACCTTCTGAAGGAGACTTCCCCCTGAAACCCTGCCCTCTCCATGCTTTGCTCCCATCTTGGAGAGCCGCTTCTTCATCATGCAGCCTCTAAGCCTTCTGCCCACTCTGCCTGGTTCACTGTCCTCCTTTTTTAGCCCACACAGCTCCTGTCACCCTCAGGTCTCAGTGCGAGCATCAGCTCCCCGAGAAGCCTCGCTGCAGAAAGGATCAAGTCAAATCCTTCCATCATCATTCACATTTTATGGCATTTATCGCCGATGCAGATTTCTGTGCATTTGTGTGATGATTTCATTCATGTTTATCTCTACCAATGGACTATAGGCACCTGAAAAGAGACACTGTGTCTGTTTGTACCCAACATCATACCCCCGAAACCACACCATAGTGGGAGCTCAATTCATGTGTCTTGGGTAAAGGGGAAGCATTAATCAATCAGTTGATATAAAATAGGATGACATCCACCTGAATCATCATCATCATCAAAAAAGAATAGCTGACTCCCACCCTTACTACACCCTCCCCCAATACATGACCCTGACCTTCAGGAACATACCATCTCGAATTATAAACACCTGATCTTACAAGTGTCTCATTCTTTCTGCCAGCTGCCAGCTACCCACCACCCACCACTGATCTACCGAGCCAGGTTGTCCTGAGTGAATAGCACCCTTAATGGCAGGCACAGATAACTATCTGCCTCCATGCTTATTCTCCACTACTTCCTTTTTTTCCCCAAATGAATCTTCTTCCCTCTTTGCCTCTCTCTTTCGGGATGAGCAGAAGACCCTAACCCATTTTATTTAACAAATCAGCTACTGGTTGGTATCTTTAAAAAATCTGTGCATTTCCTACCTTCTCTCTCACTTCACTTTTCCCCTCTCATCATTCCTCTCTCACCATATTCTCCCTCTAGTCATTCCATTTGTGAGCCAAAAATTGACCTTACTCATGACTGATAAATGCAAGAGCAGTGCTCAAGTGATCTGTCTGAATCAATGAGAAGGAAGGTGGAATTAGATGTCATAAAGAAATGGTGCCACCACCCTAGAAAGTCCTTGAACATGCCATATCCTTCTCCAGAGTCCCCTCAAAAGTCTACTCCTTCAACATCCCTTAATTGATTCCCTTTCTTCAAGAGGTCGGCATTCAGGGTAAATGCAAAATCTAGTACATTCAATTTTCAGATTGTTTAATTACTTACACAGCAACAACATTATATGCTTGTTCATCTCATTGAATGCACAGATGTGCAGGGTCTCAGCTACACCATGAGTGGCTGATTAGGGAAATCTAAGGACAATTTACATTATTGTTTCTATGCAAAAGGTCTGGACCCCTGAGCTCCTTTGTAATTTTCATCTTCCCTTCTGAGAGTTGTAAGCAATCTGGTAATCATGGAGAAAGATCTCTCCATTGGAGATAAAACCATCCAAATTTTAAAGAATGCAGGCAATGGCCTGAGAATGCTAGGTCTTTGCTTTAGGATCTAGATGGAACTCCAAGACATCTGACCTGGAACAAGTTCTCAGCAGCATGGGCTCTAGGATCCAGAGTAAATGAGGGTCATGCAAAGTCTGCAGCAGCAACAGCAGCAATCCTTTGCAGAACTCCATTTCCACCACACTGAAGGTATCTGCTATGCCTG
Source organism: Cacajao melanocephalus (assembly GCA_963573385.1). Lineage (NCBI taxonomy): Eukaryota > Metazoa > Chordata > Mammalia > Primates > Pitheciidae > Cacajao > Cacajao melanocephalus. The sequence goes on from CAUYLG010072222.1 coordinate 82,563, forward strand.
GGCCCTCTTTCTGCCTGTCTTTCTGATAGTGCTGTGGTTTTCCTCTCTCACCAACCAACCATCAAGGGAGCCTGCAGTTATAAGATCATAAAAGTCACAGCAGCAGCAACAGCAGCTATCTTTCACGGAGCATCTCCAAGTGTGTGCCACACCCTTTGCAAACACTGTCAAACAACTTGCAGATGAGAGGATATAAGCTAAATGACAGAGACTGGGTCAGGGAGCTGAGATCTGAACATCTCTGGCAGTCCTCTTTCCTCTAAGCCCCCGCATCCCCTGTCCATTCTCAGTTCTGGGAACTGACTTGAGTGTGTCTGGGTTCCTGATCCAAGGGGGTACATTATACAGAGTAGACAAAACCCAAATTGCAAGTGTAAGATGTATATAGAAACCAAGGTGAGCCCTAGAGAAAAGCAACTCATGTCCAGTCAGAGGGGTAAGGGGAGAGGGGGCAGAGCAATGGGCCTGAAAAGAAGAGCAGTAAGAGAAGGTACTCTCAGGTCCAAGACTCAGGATAGGGTCCATGGGGAAGGTTGGGGCTCCACAGTGCACACCTGTCCACACATGTCATGGATTTCAAAGCAATCTGGACACCAAAGTGCCAGAAATGGAGCAACCACTTGCAGAGCATGTGGGCATATATACCTTAAGCAGTAGGCGGGGCTCTGCAATGTTATGCATTACACATGGACCAAGTTCAGTTTTCAACGCATAGGGAGGTCTACTTGTTAAAAGGTCTCTAAGAAGAATAAAGAAATTTAAAACAACTAAACAAGGAGCCACCCCTACTAGTCCTGGCCTGCAAGCTCCTGTTCTCCCAAAGCAGGTCTTCCTGAAGTGGGACAGCTGGGCTGACCCTAGCTGATATTTTATCAGCCCACCTCGGTTTCCGATGAGCAGCGAACCACTGATTATTGCCACTGATGGCTGCCATGTCCTATTTGTACTGGTCTCTGGGGAGGAATATCCACAAGCTTCTTAACAAATTCATTTCAGCTCCTCACCTTCTTCTAGGCTGAGGCTTCCCCTCTGCTGCCAATCTCCCACCACCCCCCTTAAGATGAACAGGTTGGGTCGCTATCTCCTATAGTTCCTTTGTGGGCTAGAGAGCCGTATGCATTTCATAATTCTGCTTTTTCTTCTATCACAGGACACCCAAGTCTACCTTCCTTTTCCTGAAAAGAGAGAAGTACAGGACACAGAGCAAGGCATTGGGGAATAGGAATGGCACAAGTCAGACTCCTGGGAGGGGGTTCTAGCTCTGTCGCTCATCAGCAGATCAGTTTGGCCTTGTGACCTGGCTGCTCTGAGCCACAGGTTTCTAATCTGTATAAGGTAGACAGGAGCAGCAGTTACAGAGAGGGCTTCTCAGGATTACAGAAAATCATGTGTAGGGCACCTGGCATGAGGCAGCTCTGACTATTACATGTAAGCCTCACAGACACAAAATAATCTCTTCCATATAGTTAGGTTTAAATCAGGTTAACAAATATCCATTGTGACCTGTAACACTAAGCCAAAGCACTATTTGGGAAACGAGAATGGAGTATTAGACATGGTTTCTGTCTGAAAAAGCTCGTAAGTGATTTGGCTGAGACACCCAACACTCCCCCCTCCCAGCCCCCTGAATAAACACACACACACACACACATCCTTCTATGCCCCTGTAGCAAGATGGCCAGACTAGGTTGTTGAATGGAAGCAAATTCTCTGGTGGGGTTTTCTTGCCTTTGGACCTCTGAGCTCTCTGTAAGGTCTGTGGATTGCGGCCCCTGTAGATTTATCTGAAAGATCAAGCAGAGATTCCTTACCAGAGAATAAAGGGTGAAGTGAGGAGTGGGGAGGAGGACAGGCCTACTGTCAACTGGGCACGTTCTCTGCGCTTGTCTCTATACTGTATGTGCCTTCCAATTATTTAACTTAATCATAAGGTAGCACTGAAAATATTACAGTGGACACTGTCCTGCTTCACCCTGACCCCCCACCAAGATGAAAGGATTCGTGTCCCAGCTCTTGGACCTCTCGAACTCCCCTTTATAAAGACAGCCAACTCACCCAAGGTCAAGCCCCAGATCCAATGCATGGTCAATATGGTGCTCTAAAGGCCTCTTCCCCCTCACCCCAGGTCAGTCCTACTCTGCAAAGCCATCCAGCTTCAGGGCTCGACATCACCTACATTGCTGCTCAGCTTCTTCCTCTGTCCAACTCTACTTCCTTCTCTTCCCCAGCAGATGCTGCTCCCAGAAACACACTACAATAAACTGCCTGCACACTTACTTCCCTATGAAGAAACAGAGGCACAGAGAGATTAAGTAGGTTTCCCTAGGTCATGCAGTGTTTTTGTTTTTGTTTTTGTTTTTTGAGACGGAGTTTTGCTCTTGAGGGCAATGGCACAATCTTGGGTCACTGCAACCTCCACCTCCCGGATTCAAGCAATTCTCATGCCTCAGCCTCCTGAGTAGCTGGGATTGCAGATGCCAGCCACCCTGCCCAACTAATTTTTGTACTTTTAGTAGAGACGGGGTTTTACCACGTTGGCCAGGCTGGTCTCAAATTCCCAACCTCAGATAATCCACCTGCCTAGGCCTCCCAAAGTGCTGGGATTACTGTGTGAGCCACTGCACCCAGCCAATCATGCAGTTTTTAAATGATAGAGTTGGACTCAGACCCAAGGTTGTATGACAACAAGACTGTCATTTTCAGTGCACAAGATGAAATCCCTTGTTACCCCTTAGGAATTCAATGGCTTAAGCTCTAAAACTAAAACTAAAACTCTTAAAACTTCCCTGGAAGAAGCAAGATGTGTACTTCAGGCCAGTAAACATCCAAATGAGGTAAGTTCTTATAGTTTAAAACAGATTATAGCACTTAGTCCCTTCTCCTATTGCGAAGCTGCCCCTAACCATCTATGCAGGCTGTCTCATGTAACTAACAAGTGCAGCAGGGCCCAGCTGGACAGCCAGCAAGGAAAGCCCAGGAACCCAAGAATGGGGTTCTTACAAGCCACTTACAACTCCCCACTCTACCATGACTTTAAATAAGCTACTCACCATCTCTGGATGGGCTTCAGTTTCCTTACCTATAAAATGGAAATAGTGGCCCTGCCCCAAAATTGGTTTTAGAGTTAAATGAAATGGTAAATATTTTTAAACTATCTTAAAATGTGTAAAATCTTCCAGAACAATGGGAACACAGAGCCTAGAAAAGGTGAGGATAAAGGGTGTTTACCCAGAAACCCAAGGTCACTTTCAACAGCTTCTCAGCCTTAAGACTCAGGTTTCACAGACTACTGATGCTCTCAGGGGACTGTCTGACCAGTGTTCACGGTCCACCCTGGAGAAGTGTGGGATGTGAACACGCGGGAGACTGGATGTCAGAAAACCAAACTGCACAGTCCTCGTTTTCTCAGAAATGAGCTCTGTGAACTTTATAAGCCACCTCCCTTCTCTGGGTCTTGTTTTCTCTTTATTGAAATGAGGAAGTTGGACTGGATGCTCCTTAGTGCTCCTTCTATCTCAGGCATGTAGAATTCTGTGATGCCCGGTGCCTTCTCCAGAAAGCGTTTCTCCTCCTCCACTCTACTCCTCAATCTCAGACTTCAGCATGAATTCACTCCACCAGCCAGCCAGCTCCACACTTCTCTCCTGTTGGAGCCCAGGGGCAGAGGTGGGCAGGGGTAGTGGCTTTGCAACCTAAGCAGGAGGCAGAAACGGAAAGGACAGGATTGCTAGCAAACCAAAGGTCATTTAGAGTCCCTGGTACCCTTGGACAACAACAAGCCCACGCTTTGGCTCTTTTCAGGAGGATGTATGAAAGCTGCTTACCTAAATGCCAAGCCTTCACAGGCGGATCTGAGTATCCACCGTGCTGTTGGCTCCCACAGGCAGGTCTGAGTGTGCACCATGCCACGTGCTGCCTGGTTATGCATTTATATCAAGCCTTACAACACACCCAATTGTTGACCCTATAGAACATCTCAGGAACTACACTCAGATCTTACCATAAGTCAGAGCAAGCACAATTAGGAAGGAAACCATACTAGAAAAGAGTTCAGTAGATACACACCAAAGTGAAATGAGCCATAATGGTTCAGAAAGTCAGTTTGCAAAGTTAATGACCAACAAGTTCGGCCCAGGCTAGGCCCTGCTGCCTTGCCCCTACAGATCTCAGCACCTGGTGCAACAGGAAGAGAGAACAGCTGTAACTATCACCTTGAGGAAGCTTTGGTTTCTCCTTCGTGCAAAGCCCTGCTCTGAGAAAGATGTGCTTCCTAGGAGAAGAGAGTGGGTGATTGGGTTTGCAGGCATAGAGAATGTTTCCACAGCAAAAACTCATCACCAGTATGTTGTGGTTTATAAACAGATTGCTTTCACTTGAGCAAGGTAAGCAATGGAAAGGTTTTAGGAAGAAATACAGAACACTGGTCATGCTGAGGAAAACAAGAGAGCTTTCATTTTACTCATTCTTCATTTATGCATTCAAAAGTGCTTGGTAAGTAGCTGCTACGTGCAATTTACTTGACTGTCAACCAAAATTGTGAGAATCCCAGTGTGATTTCAAACTGGCTTTTTAGGAAACTAAGTAGAAACGTGATAATGAGTAACTTTTTGTCATTAGTTCTAAAAAGCCATTTGTGAATTTACTTTTACGCAAGTATTATGACAATGGGGCCATCAAACATTTTGTATTATATATGCCACTCCTGCCAACCGTAGACATGATATTTAGAGATGATTGTGTGCAGTTGCCAGAGGAAACATGTCATATGCATAAACCCAAAGTCTTTTGATAGTGTTGGGTTTAACTCTCTAGTCTAGAGATGGTCAAGAGTTCATCTTACATGGCAACTGTATTGACTAGGGTGCTGTGTTGGGACATCTCGAGGCCAACATGGATCAGTAAGAAAGAGGGCAAGAGGGATACTTGGCATCCCAGCTGCTCCATCTTGAAGGCTGCATCCCAGCATCCTTCAGGCCTGCCGATTAGGAGCATTCTCCAGCTGTTCACTTTCTCCTAAGAAAGCATTCGTGATGCAGTCTGGGCTCTTTTTTCCAGGGGCAGATGTGAGCTAGAGAGATGAGTCTTACGCCTAGAGCAAGATACCCAAGTGCTGGGCCCGGGCTCTCTGCCACTTCCCTCTCTGTTCCACACAGGCACCAACAGAGCAAGCTCTTTCCTCCCAACAGGGAGCCAGTGTCGGCATGGTGCAGGCGAGGCCAAGCAAGCCTGGGTGCTAGATGGGACCTAGTTTGGGTTGGACAAGCCCAGTAGACCTATTTCTCCTTGGACCATGAAAAGCCTATCCCCCACATTTGGCTGGGAGCTAATTGTAAAAGTTGCAGCTCCTTCAGAGTTAACTCCAGAGACAGCTGCATTCCTCACCTGGTGTCTGCATAATTAACCAGCAGTTATTCCTGCTTTGTGGAACATGGACCAGGCAACCCCTGTGAAGTCCTGTGGGGACGTTCTCAGTCTGATTGGCATACAATTGGCAAACAGTCACAGCTTCTGCAATGCTTGACTGAAGGGACTAAGGACAGTCCAATTTTCTCCTTCCCACCCCAAATGACATTTATCCTTCTCTTCTGTCCCCCTTCCTCAAGACCCTCCCACCATGTCCAGCCCAGCTGAACACTGGCCCTGCTATTCTCTTGATGTGGTCCAGATCAGCCCTGATATCTGCTTCTGGATTGGAATTTGAATTGAATCCCTAAAAACTTAGAATACAAATTCTATAGTGTCTAAGCTAGAATAACCTTAAATATCTTGTGGATAATCTCTCACTGTTATGAAGAAAAGGAAACTTCACCTTGGCATAGTCAAGGACACACAGATGGCCAGGGCAGGGCTCAGGCTGACTCCCAGGGCTGATCATGGCCAAATTCCACTCACATTTCATCCTCCCCAAAACCCTACAAGACATTCAGTTCATAGTCATCTGGAGCTGCATGATCTCCCTAGATAAGCCTCACGCCGTTATTTTAACTCTCATTTCTATACCTTCAACACTAACATCTTATTTTAATTCCAGATCTATTTTTTAGATACCTAATATTTCTCAGATGCAACCCAACAGAACCTCGTTGCCTTCCTCTTTCCTAAACCTATGCAATCTTCTATGTTCTTGCCTGTCTCTGTTACATTCTTCTGGATGTGCAACCATTCTGGGAGGTGAATGAGGCACCTGTTCCTCTGGAAGGCAAAGGAAACATGTCTCCCAGCCAGATGGCCACAGGGAAATTGCTCTGGGGCTGAACCTCAGACATGAAGATGAACATGAGGCCACCATGATTGGCTTCCCCTAGTGGACTCTTAGGGAGTGGACACAGCTTAGACATCTGACATCTCTGTGTTCTCTTGCAGCCTCAGCTGTCCACATTCACGGACTGAAATTCCTTCCTCCCAAGATATTCAATCTGTGGTAGTTCAATCTGTTTCCAGGGGATGGAGGTGTTTTAGAACCGAGTACTTCCTAAAGGTGAAGTTAAAGCTGCCTCTCTCTAAATTCCACAGTGTTAATTAAATATCCCATGTGATTGCCTATGTAATGTTAAACATGACCCCCATGCTTCCCAAATGAAACACCCTCCCTTTTCTAGACCAAGCATCTCCAGGTCCCAGTGGAGCATCATGGGACCTAATCCCCAGACCACCCCAGACACACGCCCTGTTTATGCCTGTGGAGGTTAAACCCTGTATAAGGTGCTAAGGACAGACCCGGATAGAGGAGAACCTCACCTCATCTCCCGTGTTCCAGCAATAAGGTCAATCCGGCAGTCTGAGTTTACAGCAGTTGTGTGGGCCGCCCGGTCCACAGGTCCTCTTCTCAATCTTGCAAGAAAATGGGGCCCAGTTTTCATCAGCAATGTCTCCTTCCTGCCCTCTGCCAGTACACTTGCCTTGTTTTCTCACAGCCTCTCCTACACTTTTTCAAAGTCCTCAGATCCCTCCTCTTCTATGGGTCTATGCTATGTGCACCTTCTTGCTGAAAGTAGGAGTTGGTCATTTCTCTTAAACACTACCTATAAATGAGAAACTGAGCTGGGCAGTCACTAAGGTCTCTTGTCACTTACATATCCCGGAATCTGGTTTCTGGTTAAATACCCAGGATATATGTAATTACCCTCTGCACAGTGCTGGGCACTCAGAAAGATCTCAATGCAGCGGTATGGTAAGTATTGACTACTGACATCTGCAAGAGGTGCTCAAGCAGTTCTTGGCCCTGCTGCCCGTTGGAATTACCTGGAGAGGCTTAAAACATACACAGGAATTTTGGCTTAATTGGCATGGGCTGGCATCAGGTAAAGAAACATTTATTTATATCCTTAGAAAATACGCCAACTTAGACTTATGCCTAAGCACAGCCCTGTCTTTGGGAGAAATAGAGTATATTTTTCGGCAGTCTTGATATTCTCAAATATGGTATTCAATTGTTATTTAATTGTCTTATATGTTATTTAATTGTCTTATCTGTTAAATTAATAACAGCTTCTAGTTTGTCTTCCTCCTGAAGGGCATGATACGGCCTGACCCAGTTTTATTGCTAATAAACACTTGCTCATTAAATTGAATTGATACATATTAAGGAATGGAATGAACCAGGAAAGGGAGGTGTTGATAGGGAAAAGGTAGATGCTGGTTCAGAAACAGGCAGAGGAAGGGGCCCTTCCCCAGGAAGGTGACTCAGGTCAGGACAAGTCAGATGGGAATAGGCTGGAAGCAATGGACAACATTCAGAAGGGAAATAGGAAAGAGATACTATCATGTCCATGCCTCTCGTTTAGGATTCTGGGTTAGGGTGATGATCGAAAAAGTGATTGAAGGGCAAGGGGCATGACTGTCATTAGTCCAGGAGCTTCAAAACCAGGATTTGCAAGCCACTCACATCAACACTCTTGCCTCCGTTTCCTTCGTCTCCAAAATGAGAGACTCGTACCAGAGCTTCAGAGTGTGATTTGGGCTTATTAGGAAGGCAGGGTCCCAGGCCCCACTCTGGGGTGGAATGGGCATTTAACCAGATCTCAGGAGATGCTCTGCATGCTAAAGTGTGAGAAGTGCTGTCCTGGACAATCTCTCTGAGATTCTAAAGCAGAGATTGTTAACAGTGAGGCCGCCATGGTGCTCAGACTCTGCTGCACCATAGAATCACCTGGGGAGCTTTGAAATTCCCATGCTGCCCACTAGAGTACTCTCTGAGGTGGTGGATTATTCTACATCTTCACTGGGGTGGTGGTTACATAAATGTATATATATGTCAAAACTCATGAACTGTACCCTTTCGATGGGGGTACTATAGCATCTCCAAACTATGCCTCAGAAAAATTAATTTAAAAAAAAATTATCCCTAAACTTAAATCATTACTTACAGTAAAGCTGTAATAAAGAATACTGTATTTAAGAATATCAAGACTGCCTTAAAATCTATTTCTCCCCAAAGGAAAGGGCTGTGCTTAGGCATAAGTCTGAATTGGCATGTTTTCTAAAGATATAAATAAATGTTTCTTTATCTAATGCCACAGCCCGTACCAATTAGGTCAAAATTCCTGACTATGTTTTAAGCCTCTCCAGGTAATTCCAACGGGCAGCAGGGCTGAGAACTGCTTGAGCAACTCTTGTAGATGTCAGTGCCCAGCACTGTGCAGAGGGCAGAAAGTGGAGAGAGAGAGACAGAGGAAAGCATGCAACACGCTGTGTCTCAGTCATTGATGGTCTGGTTTGGAACACAAGGCCTGGACCTGCACAAACAGAGTGAAGTTACTACTGAGGCAGGGCCACTCTCACAATTAAAGAGTTTGAGTCACCCACCAGAGTGTCAAGGACATGGCGACTTCTTGGAGGTCACAGAGACTCACCTCTGAGGTTGCTTTTGAGAGTCCCCCTCTCAGCTCCCATCCCACCTCTGCTTTTACAGATTAGTAAGTGGAGACTCAGAGAAGTCGAGCAGCTTCCCCAAAGTCACACAGCTAGGAAGGTAGAAAGGAGACCTTGTACCTATGCCCACTGGCTCCAGAGCACATGCTCTTTCCAGAGTGCCACGTACTCCCCATCTGGGCAGGCTGAGATCTCTCCTGCCTTATGGATTAGCCAGAACCGATCAATTGCCCTACTGTGCGGTGCTGACTGGCTCCCTAGGACATGGAAGCAGAAGAGTGGGGCAAAGTAATGGTGCCGTGTGTTGAGGGGGGCCGGGGGTCTCTGGGTGACATCCCCTCAGCATGCAGTCCCAGGGAAGTGCAGCCACCGGAGGGCACAGGTGCCTGGTGCCGCCTCAGAAAGAGGAACCACCATGTGCGAGGGGAATAATTCAACTCCAGGAGGCGAGGGCATGGCAAGCCCCGCTGCCCCTCCCCCTTTGCCAGGGCAACGTGGGATGTCAGACAACACTGTGGCCACCTCATTATTGGGCTGCTTGGCCATTGTCCCCGGGACAATGGTTTCCGGCCCTGGCTTTGTGTAGGGCTGCCAGCCGAAGTTATTAACCACGGGAGCTGCCTTTGAGGGATGTCCAAGGGAGGGGTGAAAGGTCACTGGAGCAGCGAGGGGAGCGGAAGTGGGAGGGAGAGGCAGCACAAAAGAAAGGGATGAACCCCCGTCCCCCTCCCCTGAAGGAGCCCCAAACAGAGCTGCGCCCAGAGGGAGGCATGCAGAGGCACTTTCAGAGGAAGTTCTTGTTGCTGCAGCGGGACAGAGGCAGCTGGGATCGCTCACCATCCTGATAGGCCTTGGAGGCATCAGCGTGGATGGGGATACAGGCTACACGTGGAGAGGGCTGAATGGGTTTGGGGGGACAGGAAACAGGAGGCTGCAGCAGGGGCTGCATTTGGAGCTTCTCAACTCGCTCCTTAAATAGGTGTCTGCTACCCAAGCCCTCCGATGTCCACACCATCCACCTGTGCCCCAACCCTCAGAGAAGCAAACTAGAGGGACCCCAATGTGTTGGTCCTGGTAAAGAAAGATGCCCATCTTCCCCAGGCTGCCCGTGTCAGCCCCTGCAGATCTGGGCGGTGTTGGCAAAGACACCATGGTTTAGGCTTATCTGGGCAGGTGGTCGTGGAGATTTGGCCATGGGTGGAATTGCAGACGTTGCGTTAGTCATCCAGTGTCAGCCTGCTTTTAATGCGACAGGGAATCTGATGCTCAGACAGGAAGAGGACGCTATCAAGGGCACAAACCCAGCAATGGGCAGAACTGAAACTTGGTACATTATCTATTCCCTGCCATTGAGAAAAACTGGGCCTTTGGTGTTTGGTTGGAGCCTCCATCCTTGCCCTACCCGAGCCTATCCCAGCTTCTTGGATAATGTCAAAAGGCATGAGCCCCCTTCCTAAGATGCCAGGCCTCATGGAAGACAGCTTTGTCCTGCCCCTCAAACCAGATAAAAGCAGAAAGCATTGCCCCAGAGCTGCCGCCTCCAGCAGCCTGGTCTTCCTCCTACTCTGCCAGCCCAGCAGAAGATGCCCAGACCACAGTGTGCTGCCCTCCAGAGCAGGGTTAGAAGGCCCGGAGCTTTTGGTGATGAGGCTCCAGGAGGCCCATGTCCCGTTCAAGGTTGTGGGGTCAGGGCGGGGACTCTGGTCTCGTCCGTCACAGTCTCTCCTCCAGCCAGCACACCAGGACGGGACACAGGCATGGATAGGGGGACAATCAACTGAATTATAAGAAAGCACTTACAGTTTATCTGTGAGTTTGGATATGTCAGGGCATTTGATGGGAAAGTATAAATTATTCTACCCAACTTTTATATTTAAGGTTATATGTTTTTTAGAACTAGAAAGAATGCTTCAGTCCCAAATCGTTGGCTGAAAAAGAGAAGAAAAAGAAGACATCAGAAAGAAAATCCTGTGCTGGGTGGATATGGAACGTGAGGATGTGGAGCTGGGAAGACAGAGGGCGTGGTGGGGTGGGGAGGGAAAGGTTATGGAAGGCCTGCATCCCATCTCAGTTCCTCCACTGCTTCATCCCAGATTCTGTTTTTGTTTCTCTGAATCAGATTTAGTCTCCCTCGGTTCTCCCCTCCCTTGTGCGCCCCGCTCCTGGTCCTGCCTCACTGGGCAGCCTCTCCCCAGCCTTCCTCCTCCCTGCTCCAGACTTCTACCAGTGCCCCTCCAACCCCACTTGACTCATTGTCCCCCAGGCCTCTGAGGCCTGAGACCCTCATTTTCCTCTCTCACCCACCCCACCCAAGGAAGCCCAGCACAGACCATCTCAGCTCACCCCAACCTCACTTTTTTGCCAAATGCATTTCCAAACACCCTCATAAGCTTTACTGATCTCTTTGCCATCTTTCCCTGCTCCACTCCAAGGGTTCCTCCTGCCTGATGGAGGCTGCCCAGGACTGAACCTGCAGCAGCCAGTGCAGCTGACCTTGGGGGGATAAGCAACCAGGGAAGGGCTTTCTAATAAATAAATAAATAAAGCCCAGGTGTGGTGGCTCACCCCTGTAATTCCAGCACTTTGGGAGGCCAAGGCGGGTGGATCACAAGGTCAAGAGATCAAGACCATCCAGGCTAACATGGTGAAACCCCATCCCTACTAAAAATACAAAAAATTAGCTGGGCGTGGTGGTACAGGCCTGTAGTCCCAGCTACTCGGGAGGCTGAGGTAAGAGAATTGCTTGAACCCAGGAGGCAGAGGTTGCAGTAAGCTGAGATCATAACACTGCACTCCAGGCTGGCAACAGACTCTGTCTCAAAAAAAAAAAAAAAAAAACCTCAGTAAGCAGATTAAACGAAAGTAGAGATGGAGCCCTCTACTCTCACACACACACACACACATCCTCACACACAACTGTACCACACCCCACAAATTTTGCTTATGTTTCCTTGGTCATTCTTTGCATCCTCCTGTCTGTACAAAGCCAAGGACACTGCTCTACTCTAAATTTCTTGTCCCAAAGTCCCCAAATATTGCAACCTTGACCTAATGCACGAAGTCACCCCAAAATACAGCAGAGGATACCAGGACGTTCATTTTCCCTCAGTGTGGCCCATCCTTTGGGCATGCCAACTCCATGGCCACCAAGCACTGCATGCAGGATAGGGCACAGTTTGAAGGCCTTGGTTCAGCCACTCCCCCAGACCCACCTTGGCTCTGTCCTCACTAACACCTGAGAAGCCCAAACTTCCCAGTGTTTAGCAACAGAATAAACTCTAAGCCAACAACAACAGGACAGGGTGGAGTGAGTGGAAAGCAAATGAAATGTTAAAAAAAAATTAAGCAATACTTGCATTCTCATTAGTAGGAACATGTGAGATGAAGCACGTTATGTTATTAGGCATTCTCTCGATTCAGTAAACACAAGCTGAATAAATTTATAAATATCAGCATTAAGTGAGATTTAACGGGGAGCTGTTTATCTTCTGCCTGTCAGGCAGGCAGCAACGCTCTCCATGTATCACTCACCAGCCGTGCAGGCCTCACTCGCTTGCCCAGGTAAGCTGGGGCAGAGCCTGCTGCAGCTCAGCTCTGGCGGTGGGAGTGCTGGCACCAAAGAGCTGCCAGCTTGCCTCACCTCATCTCACCTCACCATGCCGACTGCGAGGCAGCCCGTGCGGTCCGTGCTCAGTAGGTCGCACTCCTGCGCTGCATCCCAGTCTCTCTAGCAGCACAGCATGTCCTGGGTGACTTTGAGAATGCTATTTAACCTCGCTAAGCTACAGCTTCTCAACCTCAGCATCAACAGATCAGTACCTACCTGGTAAGGCCGTCGAGAGCATCAAATGCTACTGTTCAGCAGGTGCCTGACACCTAGTAGGTCCACAGGTAAACAGTTCTCCTGCTTGCATCATTTCTAGCACAGAGCTGGAGGAAAGGGTGAGGTGCAGGTGGCTGCTGGACCCTGGGAGCAAGTCAGCTGCTAGGTGAAAGGGAATGACCAGGCAGCCACAGGGAGGACATGTGACCTCATGCAGCCTGCGTGTGTATCCTGGTTCTGCTAGGAACACGTGTGGGGCTTTGTGTGGGTGACTCTCTGGCTCCCCAAGCCTCCCTTTCCTCCTAGTATAGCCTTAAAGTGCCTCTGAGGCCAAACTCTATGTGGCAATTGCCAAATGAGTTCGTATGCAGTGAGTATCATGTTGAAGGAAGGCAAGGTCACCGAGCGCTGAGAATGTTTCTCCTAATGATGAGACCTAAATGTTGGGTACATGGAGGTCTCTACTCCCTTTGTGATGACTGCAGCCTGTTGCCTGCTTGCCTGGACCCCACCCCAGCTCAGAAAGCCAATTTCCTAGATTCCAAAAGCCTTCCCAGACCACTTAGCACATCCTGCAGCTGTCAGCTCCCTGTGCCTAGCCTGGATCTCAGCTCATGTCTAGCACCCCATCTCCCACTCCTCACACATATTCACAAATAAACTAAAATATCAAACGACATAAATTCTTCACTCCTGATCTGGTTTGCTGTGTGTCAACTGCTACGTCAATACAAGACACAGAGACAGGCATCCAGTAAAAGCTGTTGAAAATGTGACTGACATCAATTTTCAGCTATCCAGGAAGGCACGAATCCTTATAAGATCCAAGCAGAGTCCCCGAGAATAGCTGAGAATACTCGAGGTCCACATAAACACAGGAGATACCAAAACAAAGGCTTGGATTTCCCAATACGTGACTACCCCTGAACACGCCTTCTTTCACTCCTCTCTCTGCCGAGACCTCTAGATCCCAAGGATCCACCCACGACAATCTCTCCAAAGATATCCTGATATGCTTTCCTGCCAGACAGCATTTCCACAGAGCTGTGGGTGGAAGCCACAGGATGAAAACATGCAACGGGACTGTATCTCCCTCCAACACGCCTCAGGCAGGGGACACACAGAGCACCCCCTCTGCCCATCCCTGGAATGGCCATCTAAGAATGATGCTATCCTCTCTAAAAAGAAAGTTTTAAAAAAGGCCGGTGACATATAAGAAGACCTTGGGTGACTTGGGGATGCTCCTCAATGTCTCAGAACGTCTGCCTCTCCAACAGTGAAACGAAGGATTCAAAGCAGATCATCTCTGAGTTCACCTCCATGCCGATTCCTAAACATCACCCTTAGGATGCTATCTGGCTATGCAGGGAATGAAGGTTCTGGAAGCCAAGTTGCAGGAAGCTGCAGCTGCTGTCCATTTACAGATCCTCCAGTGCCAGTTTTTCAGAGTCCTGACAGAGAGGAGCAGCCAGGCAAATTCCACCATTCAGTCACATTTACAGGAAGCTGGCTATTTGAGAGGCTCTCACCAGAGACTCTGAAAAAAAAAATGCAGAATTAATGTAAAAATCACATATTTTTACATTATGAGAGACAAAGTGTCCAAGGATGCCCCTAGGCCTCATTTGATCTAAAACTAGGTCTGGAGCTACCTAATTGCCTAAGCCGGTTCAGATTGCTATGATAAACATACCACAGACTGGGTGGCCTAAATAGCAGACATGTATTTCACATGCTGCTGAAGGGAACGGCATGGTCAGTGGCATGGTGAGGGCCCTCTTCCTGGCCTGGAGGTGGCCATCCTCTTGCTGTGTTATCACATGGCAGAGGGAGAGAAAGAGAGAGAGAGAGAGAGAGAGAGAGAGAGAGAGAGAGAGAATTAGAGGAAGCAAGCTGTTTCATATTTCTTCTTATAAGTGTACTAATCCTATCATGAAGGCTCCATCCTCATGACCCAGTAGCCTCCCAAAGGCCCCATCTCCAAATACCACCCCACCAGTAGTTAGGGTTTCAACATAATGAATTTGGAGGTACACAAACATGCATCCCACAAAACTAACTGCCTTAAGTTGTCTGCCTATAGATGCTTGTTCTGGTGCTGCTTTGAGGGTCTCAGACAATAGAATCAAGTGTAGATCAAACTTCTGTAGGCCTCAATAGGCTGAGTCTAAAGATTAGATCACAATAATGGCTATAAGCCACATTTCACTGCGTTAATACCATCTACTCCTTCAGGAGTCTATCCACATTCAAAGTACCACAAGTACTTGTAGAAGTCTCTGAACAGTATCACAAAGACTGACGGAGACACATGCAAAATAGAAAATGGATAGATGGTGGTATGGGGTTGGGGGTAGGGGTGTGTGTATGTAAGGAAAGAGGATGTCTTACATGGGGGTATATTTCTTTTGAGGCTGTTTGGTGGCAATGCTTGCCCTGAGCTTGGAAGACAGTTAGGCCAGAGAAATATATCTGTTCCCTACTCAGAAGAGAGCACTGATGCATGAAGGTCAGGAGGAAGCCAGAGAACAGTGTGTTGAAAGAAGAGAATGTGACCAAGGCCCCAGCATTAAAAAATGAACCTGGAATTGGAGATGAGGAATGAAGAAAAAGTGAGACAAGAGGGCACACGTGGAGCAATCCAAAAGGCAGGAAGAGCCAGAGGTGAGTAGAGAGCTTCGGGAAGGAGGGAAAAGGCAACCATGCCAAATACTGCAGGACAGTCACAAAGGGAATGAGTGAAAGCCATTGAATTGGCATTGATGACCTTCACAGGAACCATACAAGGAGAAACATGTGGAAAGAAACCTGATTACACAAAGCCAAGGAATTAGTTAGCAGTAAGGACATTTAGGCAGTCTTATGGGATAAATCATACACCCCCCAAAAAATGTCAAAATCCTCATCCTAGTACCTAAAAATAGGACCTTATTTGGAAATAAGGTCTTTGCAGATGTAATCAAGTTAAGATGAGGTCATTAGGATTGGTCCTTAAGCCAGTACGACTGATGTCCTTATAAGAGAGAGGATGATACCAAGTGAAGACACAGGCACACAGAGAGAAGACAGAAGATGGAGGCTCAGGCTGAAGTGAAGCAGCCACAAGTCAGGGAACTCCTGGGTTACCAGAAGCTGGAAGAGACAAAGAAGTGTCCTCCCCTAGAGCCTTCAGAGGGAGCAAGGCCCTGCCACATCTTGATTTTTGTAAGCCAAGTCTCCAGGATTGCCAGAGAATGAATTTATGTTGTCTGAAGCAACCCAATTTGTGGGACTTCGTTATGGCATCCCTAGAAAACTAATACAGGCAGTAAGTCCCTTTTTATAAGAAATGTGTTCATGAAGAGATGGAATTAAGTTCTTTTTGTAAAGAGAATGTTTGCTTTTCATGGACATACTTGAGAATGTTTATAGACCAAGAGAAAAGAATCCAGAGAGAGAGAGAAAAGTTGAAGATTCAAAACAATGGAAGAATGGTTAATAAAACATGGAGGAGGAAGAAAAAGATTAAAAGAACCCAAGTGGCATAATTGGCCTAAAAAGGTGAGGGACACTTTGTCATCCCGGTCCAGGTGTCTTCGCCCAGGTCTATAGAAAGCAGAAGCTGGGGCAAGGATTGAAGTGCTGATGTTTTATATGGGGGAAGGGTGCAGGCTCAAGACGGCGAAAGTGAGGAATAAATGGAAGCAAGGCAGGGCAGATGCGAGGTCCTGTGATGAAACGCTTTGCTGTCCTCGTGGCAACTTCACACAAAGCTGGGAAGATACTGTATTAGTCGGAGTTCTCCCGAGAAACAGAACTAATACAATATAGAGATAGAGATAGAGATATATACATAGATCTAGAGATAGATCTCTCATATATGTATCTCTGGAGAGAGAAAGAGAGAAGAACAGAAAGAAAGGGGCACAGAGAGACACATTGAGAGACAGAGAGAGATTTATTATAAGGAGTGGGTTCATGTGATTATGGAAGCTGAGAATTCCCAAGATCTGCTATCTGCAAGCTGGAGAACCAGGAAAGCCAGCAATATAGTTCTACAGTCCCAGTCCAAAGGCCTGACAACCAGGAATTCCAATGGTATAAGTTCCAGTTCAAAGGTAGAAGACTGATGTCCCAGTTCAAGCAGTTAGGCACAGGGCAAATTTACTTTTCCTCTGCCTTTTTGTTCTATTCAGGCTTCAATTGACTGGAACTTCTACAATTGGGAAGGCAATCTACTTTATTCAGTCTACTGATTCAAATGCTTATCTCATCCAGAAACACACCCACAGAAACACCCAGAAAGAATGTTTAGCCAGGCATCTGGGCACCCCATGGTCTAGTCAAGTTGATATATAACATTAGCCATCACAGACATACAGCAGGTCACTCAAAAGACATGTTTGCTTGACATGCTGGGCTTCTCTGTAGGATTTGCAAGGAGCAATCATACCTTGAAGTATTCACAGGAAGGAGGAGGGGACTTTATCTGACCATCTTCCTCCAGTCTCCCATTTCCCACCAATCAAGACTTACTCATCAGTGACCAAATGCCCTTGGGCTTCTGGATTGCATCATCCAGACTCCATTCACCAAATCCCGTGATGTGATCAAGTCTGGAAGAGGAGGGAGATCTCAGAATTGTCTGGAAACCAAACAAGAGAGAAAATAGAAGCAGTTGAGGAAATCCAAGAAAGTACACAAAGTTTGTGTCCAAAATTCTAGGAAAAAAGAAATACAGGTAAGTGAAGATATAGAGGCATTTTTTAAACAAAGAGAAGATGAAGAAAGGGACTTTGAGTGGTCGGTGTGGTTCAAAGACAGCTCAAGTAAACTGTGGAAAAGGAAGGAACGGGGCACATGACTGTGACCCCAAAACCTTAAGGAGCTGTGATAAGTTTTTAAAAAGTAAAAGAAGCCTTGTTATAACTGCAATACTATAGAATTCTAGAAATTCAGAGCAGGCATTAGAAATCACTTTTCTCAACCTTTTCACTTTAAAGAAGAGGCAAAAAAGGCCAAGAAAGAATTAGTGGTAACTAACTTTCATAAATGTACAATGTTTGTTATGAATGAACCTTTGTGTGTGTGTGTGTGTGTGTGCGTGTGTGTGTATTTAGAAACAATTTAAAGTATGATGGTTAAACACTGCCTTCCCAGTTCCCCACACCTATGGGAAATCATGAGTCCCCAGGATGTCATCTACACATTTCTCCACCTGGTGGCTTCTGCCTGAATTACAGGCAGAGTCCAGCCGGTGGAAAGAAGCAGCAGCAGATCCTGTCTTGGAATCCCAGAAGGAAATCTTAAGAGCTGAAACCTCCTTCACAGACCCAGACCAGCTTCTCATGGACTAACCTTAGTCCTCAGAGACTCAGAATATTTTCTGCCCCTCTCCAGTTCTGTGATCCCTCCTCTGTAGCTCCCTCTCCTATACAAGAAAATACTAGCCAGGGAAAAGCAGCGAACAAAAAGTTTAACTTTTGACCAGTGCTGGTCCTGGTCACTAATTCTTTGAAGACTTCCAAGATGGTAAATGGAACAAACACCACATGCATGCACACTCACATACAAAATGCAAGGACTAAGACCTGATTAGCCTCTCTTTTTCTTTTACTGGAAGGTAAGTGTCACTACCCTCCTACTGCTCCCCACCCCCTGCAATGGCCATTCTTTCTGGCTTGTCTCTAGAAAAGGCTATGTGACCTCTCCCTCAGGCTGACCCATTGTCCCAGGCAGAATGTCCAACCAAAGCAGAGTAAAGCATCTACTGGACCCAAAGGAGTGCCCCTGATATCTCCCAACTGGCTTCTGAAAGGATCCCCTAAGGGAATTTTATCATAGACACATTTAATGCCAAGAATGAATTGCTGTGTGCATTCACCAAACTTCAGTGTCAATGCTAGAAGCAGATTTACAGCTCAAATGAGTTCAATTTAAAACAAACAAAAAAAATAGAAGAAAAAATTTCACTTTCTTCTGTGGCTATGAAAATATTCTCTGAGAAGTCTCCTGTCTGAACACCTATATAGCCAAGAGTAGAATGTTTTAGAGTAGATGTGAGAATAAGAGTCTAGTATTAGTTCTCTGTTGTCATGTAACAAATTATCCCAAACTTAGAAGCTTAGAACAACAAGCATTTGTTATCTCAGACATCTATTCCTGGGGGTCAGCAATCCAGGAGGTACATAACTGGGTGATTCTGGCTCAGGATTTTTCATGAGGTTATAGTCAAGCTATCAACCGGTCCTGCAGTGATATGAAAGCTTGACTCAGGCTGAAGGATTCACAGTGTTGCCTAATTTCTGAATGGAGGCCTTGGGTTCCTAATAGCTGTCAGCAGGAAGCTTCAGTTTCTCTCCACATGGGTTTCCCCATGAGGATACCTGAGTGTTCTCATGACATGGCAGTGGGCTTCCCCCAGGACATGTGATCCAAAGAAGAGCGGAACAAGAGCCTTATCTTTCAAAATCAAGCCTCAGAATTGACATACCATCAATCTGCTGTACTCTAGTGGTCGTATAGACTAACATTGATAACATGTGAGAAAGAAATACACAAGGGCCTAACTCGTGGAAGGCAGGGAATCCTTTGCCTTTAGGATTCTCTGGTGGCCACCTTTAAGGCTGGCTACAACATATTAGGTGGTAAATGCGATGGAACTTATGACTCCAAAATATAGATTAAAAATAGACTTATTAATAAATACTGAAGATTGGTGGTTCTCAGATTTGAGCAGGTATCAGACTCACCTGTGTATTTAGTAATATGCAGATTGCAAAAATCCACCCCTCGAGTTTCTGATTCAGTAGGTCTTTGGTGGGGCTGAGGAACTGGCATTTGAAATAAGTTTCCAGATAATGCTGATGCTGTTAGTCTAGGGGCCACACTTGGTGTAGATAAGTCCTTCAAGATTTAGAATTTGAACATACCTTAAAGGTCTTTTGATTCAATGGTTTTCAAGTCCAGATGACCATCAGAATCACCTGCAGGAGATTCTTCCCTATCCCAACTCAAGAGTGTATGACTTTTTAAACTCCTCTAGGCAATTGCATGATCAGTTAGGTTTGGGAATCCCCTATCCTAAAGGTCTCCTCTGCTTAGCATCCCCAGCATCAACACTCCTCTTAAAAGAAGCCTCTCAGCAAATTGGGGTATATGTATATGCCATGGAATACTTACTCAGCCATAAAAAGGAATGAAATAATGGATTCGCAGCAATCTGAATGGAATTGGAAACCGTTATTCTAAGTGAAGTATCTCAGGAATAAATAAACAAACATCGTATGTTCTCACTCATAAGTGGAAACTAAGCTATGAGGATGCACAGGCATAAGAATGATACAATGGACTATGGGACTCTGTGGGAAGAGTGGGAGGTGGGATGAGGAATAAAAGACTACACTTTGGGTACAATGTATACTCCTTGGGTGATGGGTGCATCAAAATCTCAGAAATCACTACTGAAGAACTTATTCATGTAACCAAACACCACCTGTTCCCCAAAAACCTATTGAATTTTTTTAAAAAAGAAGGCTTATAGCAATAGGCCATTGACTCCCTCCTAAGGCAATGCCCACTGCAGTGTGGGCAGCTCAGACTTAAGCAAAACTGACTTGTCCACGATATCCACACATTGCTCATCACACATATGGATTCTCTCTCCTCATAACCACTGTCTAGTTTTCTAAAAAGGACTTTTATTTCACCCTCAGTCTTCTTTTTTAGGCAAAATATCCTTCATTCCTGTAATTTATCCTCAGTGGGCATGGTTTACAGTGTCCTCGTGGTTCCTAGTCCCCTCTGTTTCTCTTTCTCAGTCTCCTTCTTTGTAGGTAGTGCTTAGAATGTAGATATTAACCCAAGTATGGTGCAATTCAAAGAAGCATGAGGAAACATACCACTTTTATCTTGGATGTGCTTTTCCTATTAATGCCACCTAAGAATATAACAACCTTTCAGTCAGTCCCAGGACACTGGACAGGTAAATTATGACAAATAGTTATTTAGCAAACTCCCAAGCTACCTGAGAAAGCACCCTCAATGAGTATCTTCGAGGTGTCTATGCAGCCCAAAAAATCTTCACTTCCTATTCCCTGAGAACTGCAATCTTTATTCACAGAAATGAACTCCTGACAGCCTCAGTGAAAGCAGACTGGACCAGGATATCAAGCATCACAGGCTGGGACAGGAAGATTCTCACTGATGAAAGAGGCGTGGTCACTCTCTTCATGAGGATTTAATGAATAATCTCAGGACCTGCCTTGTGCCTGATGGAAAACAGAACTTCCCTGCAGAGATAATAAAGAGAAGCCAATGTTCCAATAGAAAGAGAGAGGAGTGGGAGAGGGTGGGGGCAGAGGGGGAGGAGGAGG